>JANSTU010019485.1:0-13720 GCA_027564075.1 Bolitophila hybrida
CGACTCTAACAACTTTGCAGGGCAAATGCGCATATTTTTGAGATATCTCTATGCACCGAGATCTATCTTGCTATTTTCTATTCGGAATCGTGAATCATCAACGCCATCATACACTTATTGTTCTATACATGGTTTGTGTGTATATTTTAATTGATGCATTAATGTTCCGTTATTCCAAATCTATAACCTATTTCAGATATAGGCTATTAATAGCAAGTGGAACCTACTGATTTAAAGTGATACATTCGAAAAACACTTTGGTCCGCCGGCCGGGTTTGAACCGGCGACCTCCCATAAACCAGGCCAACGCGTTAGCCCACTTGGCTTTGGCTATGGTTATACTTACTCCCATATAGATTATTATAAATTATTGATAAAAACATTGAGTTAAAGCCCACATCACATGTACTTGAAGCTTACGGTGGTCATAAAATAAAAACAGTAGGACACTGCTGCCTTGTATGTATTTTTAAAAATCAATCAATTATTATTATTAAAGATGAATTAATGCCTATTTTGGGACTAGAAAGTATGGAATGCATAAACTTAATAAAAAGAGAAAAACATAACGTGTAACAAAGTTGAATTTGTTAAAATGAACAAAATCTCATTTGAGTGAATAGGCAAAATTGAAAGAAAGTATGAACTAAAATTAATGGAATAGTATAGTGAAAGCAGCACGTCGAGTACCCTTTAAAATTACAAATACCATTAAACATAAAATTAAAAGAATTAACAGAATTGGGCTACCGCCCAAGAAGAAGAAGAACTACAATACAGTTTTCCCAAAGCGTCATCTATATTTTATTTACAAGTGCCGTTGAAGTATTAAACAAAAATGACTCAGAAAATCCAATTGTAATGAAAATCCAGGATGTCTTGTTCGGAATGCAGCCAAGCAAACATGTAGCTATGTGCTGGGTCCCCAGCCATGTTAACATCTGCGGAAATGAAATAGCAGATGAGCTAGCTAGTGAAAGAATACAACCAACAACAAACTAAGAACGATCAAAGATGAAACAAACAAGTGGCCAAGCATGAAAAAACTCCAAGACTATGTAGTCATAACAAGACTCCGAATCGGCCACACCCAACTCACACATTCATACCTAATCAACAGAACAGCACAACACTGTTTCAAATTAGGCTCTAATAACCCTCGAGTGTGGATGTGCCAATAAATTAAGTTTATTATTATCCGGATACATTGTCTAAAAAAATGCAAATCTAAGGAACCAAAAGAAAGAAACATATCTTAAAAACCATTTGAAATCAAGTACACTATAATCGTATTTAATCACAGACAACAGCATTGGGTCGCCGAAGCCATATGTAAAGTATACCTATGAAAAAGCTAGCATATAATCAGTTACAAGACCTTAGGGGCAACTGCAATAGCCAGATATCCGAATCAATAAAGAAAAAAGCCGATCTCAAAAATAATGTTCCGTTCAAATGCAAACGTTAAATCCAGCATTCAAGAAAAAATGCTGAAATGAGATTAACTCTATCGAAGATGATGACCAAAAATTAAGAAAATCGCGTCTCATGTGGGGACTAAAAAATAAGTGTCTGTAGAGGTTTTACTGTTTAAGGACCCGCATATTATGTGCACTATATAGGCTTCTTCGATTTTTTTTTTTGATGTTACAAAGATAATTATTTCTACTGCAACAATCAAGGGATCATACCTGTAATATAAAACTTTTATCAATTTTAAATGATATTATTAATATCGTCAGTCAAAAATTAATTCGAGAAGCGAATGAGGCAAAGACTCTGAAAGGGTTCAGTCGCATATGCTTATATTGAACCAACACAGATCCATTTCAACTTCTCTATACTCTGATATGTCTCTATACAGCTCCGTCAAGCTTCCATTTGGATTGTACTCAACATTCCATGTATATCAAACAATATTATCAACATTGCAGACTGGTATACAAAAAGCAACGAGGATCAATACCTACCATGACCGAAACACAAGACCGGCAAATCCAAATTAGATTGCAGCGGCGATAAAGACGTAATTTTACAGATGCTGTGTTGACAAGTATTTTAAAAAAGGCACGACCGTATATTACAACCGAATCATCTTTGTAGCACATCAAGCACTTGGAGAATCCGTAAGCACTATTCCAATTGCCAGACAGTTCTATGCGTCTTACAAACCATCACATTAAGAATGCTAATAAGGTACTCCCAGAAGCAGAAATCATTTTGCTTGACATAAATAAATACTAGCCAATTCTGTCGGCCCAGATGTGTAGAATACTCCAAATACGATTATATTTTACTGGTTGCGATCTAAAAGTTCAATCAGTGTTATCATACATATGGAATACTGGAGTGTCAAATAGATGAAAATCTTATTTCTGGAGCATACTGAAAACAATTTCAATACCATCGTAAAAACTGTATCGCGGTACATAGACGAAATTTGATAGATACCCCGATTTCTAGGACTTTGAACATTGAATATTAACATAAGGATGAGCGATGAGTATTTATTTGTATGTATGATTTGTTTTAATTTTATATTTTTTGTATTTGTTTATAAACTTTGGTCTTTGACGTTTGAGGAATCATCAAACTTCATATCAAAAACATAACCTTATCATAAAGATGACATCTCTCGGAAAAAGTCCACACTAATTGATGGCAAAAATTCACAGCAGCAAATAATAGAACTGATTCTGTCCATCACATATAATGTTTAAGTTTTATATAGCTCATATGTCACATGTTAACGTTACACACAATTACACACAACAGCAATAACATAAAGAAAAAATCGCACCACAAACCGTGTATGTATGTTGTTGTTGTTGTAATGAGATAATGGTTCCGATATGTGACCTGAGCGTCTGTTCTTACTTATAACTTTAATCCTTACACACAAATCTAAGGAGACAATTTGAGAATCGATAATGCAATAAGCATAACAGGCGATGCTATAAAATATAAAATGTTTATATATATATATAAGATAAAACTTGAAGCAAGTATTATCTTTTTCCGAATTATCTCCTCGCAACAACAATAGTATAATATGTAATACACGAATTGTGGTTAAATCCGTTTTGTTGTTGTATTATAGTTAAAATATTAGTTGTAGTTATATAATATAAATCATACACTTATAAACACAAACTTTTATATAAACAGATTAACATAAAAACAAACGTTAGCCAGAATAAAGTTCATTATACAGAACAATTCACAAATATTCACAATATCATTGTGATAATTTTAATATTTATACAATAGATGGCAATGAGCATGTTATTAATTCACATCAGCAAAGTACACAACCCGCAAATTCACAATAATAGTTTATATGTTTGGTTTATAAAACAATAGATGGCGTGCATTAACCTTATAATAATATCTTAAAATAACAATAAAAACTGAGATTAATTGCATTTTTATTAGATTTCAAATTACAATTTTATAGTACATCATGTGAAAGTACTACAAGAGCATATACAAACCATTACTAGTAGCTATATTTACCAACAGATGTCGTGCTAATTACTTGCCGAAACAAATTATATATGTCAATATGTTATACACATATTAATTCACAGTGGCATACTACAAAGCCCGCAAATTCACAATACTTATTTGTATGTTTGGTTTGTAAAACAATAGATGCCGTGCAATAACATAATAATTATATCTGAAAATATAAAAACATTGAGATTAATTGCATTTTTTTATTAGATTTTACATTTTGCAATTTTGTATGTTTTTGTTTACTATTACTAAACTACTAATATCAAAATACAATTTTATAGTTCATTATGTGGAAGTACTACGAGAGCATATACAAAAACCATTCCTAGTTTTAGCTATATTTAACATTAGATGTCGTGCTAACTACACTATAGTTCACAATTGTCAAAACCAAATTTAGATGTCAATATGTCATACACATTGATATGTCATTCGCTATAATTTTTTGTTTTTGTTTTTTTAATATATTTGTATAAATAAATATCATAATTTAGATAAAATGTAAGGAATTTTCCTACAAATAATTTATATTAAAAGTCTCTGAGCCTCGAATTCTACTATACAATGTACGAACAAATAAAAGGGGCTAATGAATATTACCAATTAAGATAATTGATAATTACTAGAATATGCTAAAGGTGAGTTTTTGGAACTGTTAGTATAATGAATATGTTTGTAATTTCAATATTTTCATTCCATTTTGTAGGTCCAAGTGTAATGATAAGAAATGATGCACAGCCTGTATGGCACAAAAATGCAATATCAAGCTCAAATAACCAATAATATGCTAACGATCAATTTAGAAACAAATTGGCAAAGTGTTCTGACCTTGACGAAATGCCCAAAGAGCTGTATGGCAATATTTATAGTCATCAATTATGCTACCTGTTATTATCACTGCATGCGGACATAATCAACAAAAAACGGCTCGGACACATTAGATCAGGGTAGTTATTTTGAAAGATATAGCCTGTGAAAAGCAATGTAAAATGTGCTGCCTTGAAATTGCACTCTACAAAATTATGTTATATTTAAAGTGATATTTAAAATACTTATAAAGGCAACGGAGAGCTGACTAGTGATACCAGCTCACCATGCTCTTTTCAGATGCTATTTATCTTATAAAAATCACAAACTAGCTTTGCACGATACTGCTATCCTGTAACCAACCGACGGGTAGTAGTGTAATGGGCCTCCTTTCGCCTACGTACCGGATCTAACACCAGAGTCTTTTCTCCCATCAAAAATTATCATCATCATTTGAGGAAAGATCTAAATGCGTGACTTTAAATTTACACAGTGAACGGTGTTTCCATGTGCTGAAATAACCAGAAAAAGTTATGACAAAAAAGGCATACATGTGACGAGGTGGATACGATTACAAGCACGCCAATAACTGCGTTTATGTGGATATAAAAGCATTGTATAACAAACATTTACTCAAAAGGTAGTCCTGAATTTAATAACACACTTTTTTATTTTTAGTAGAAGCACAACGATCTACTCTGATACCTTGCATTTTGCCTTGAAGACAGATCATAAAAGATGTACAGGAATTTTTCATTTGGCCTTCTGTTTATTACAATCTGACATCTGACAACAAATGTTGAGGCAGATTACTTAAATTATCTCGCAACACTATCATCTGGATATAAATTAGATTTTGACTGTATAACTCTGCAGAAGTACATTAAAACTGTTGAATTGAAACACAGTCAGACTTGATGGGTCTCAATCGAGGAACCAGTTATGTTTGATGAAATGTATACATTCAAATAATTTCAATCTAGTTTAATAATCTTATATATATTGCATTTTGATATTATGTTAATAGAGGATCAAATAGTTCTTTTGTGAAAAGGATTCTACAAGGAGGCTTTGCCGATTATAATTATGTATACTTATTTTTGCATCAAACGAAGAGATGCATCTAGATAACGAACAATACACAAATTTAAAAAATATGCTTTCGATCAAAGAAGGATAAGAATATCTATATAGAAAATATAAATAACCGAGTATTTAAGGTAATTACTTTGAATAATATGTAATTAAAATCTCGTATTTTATAGTTTTTTTAGATGAACAATTCGTTTGGGCAGTAAGCAGACTACAGACGACGACGTTAGTTAATTGCCTTTTGTCTCACAAGCTCGTCAACGCATGCTTAAATGGTATAAACTCAAAATTCAGAAACCGTATGACTTCGATTTGACTTCGAATATGTAAGAGTAGCGCCAAGAAGTTCTTCCCCGATGTAGCTTTCAAGTGCTGCATGTTTCATTTGTACTGTAACGACAAAGACTTTAGCCTCCATATGTAGTTCCTCCTCTGTGTGACCTTTGTTGAGCCCGAAAATGTCCAGCATTATTACTCCAAATTTTTTGTGAGGCTGGAAAAAGAAGAAAAACGTATTGGGTCTCGGCAAATACTAAGCCGCCATATAAGCCCAGCTTTTGGTCCATTGACTCGAACGCCAGGCAAAGCTTTCCGATGACATAAATGTAAACAAATTGTTGCTTTTTGAAGTAATAGCACAAAGAATTAAATTTTCGAAGCGAAACAATTAAATATCAAAACTCTTCCTGTATGTATGATGGATAAAGTTATTTAAAGTATCAAGCGATGAGGAGATGGTTTACACATTCAGCGAAAAGCGAGACAATCATTTTAGATTGGAAATAATGTTGTTAAAATGATATCATATTTGTACACATTGAAATCCTGCAGCGTTTTTGGAATTACAGATTACTTCGGAGAACTAACAGAGAAGAATCATTGAAATTATGCTTTCCTCGTCAAAATTTTTATCAAAATTATTCATAAAATGCCTGTCTTTCGCCCACACAGGCACCTCAAGTTACAATTAGTTACTAAGATGGCTATTTTTGCTACATTTTGGTCATATTATGCGATTTTTGACCTTGTTTCATTAAAAATTTGTCATTATTACTAGCAGTTTTTTGTTGCAATTTAGTTTTAAATCGTTATTTAGTAATAATATGTGCAAATTGGCAATTTTTGCTATTTTACAACATATAAAGCTAAATCAATTTGTGTTTAGAATTACTATTTTGTAATCTTTAGCAGTAAAGTATGTAAGTTACTTACTTACAGCTTACAAATAGTAATTCTAATAAACAAACAGCATATTTTGCTAAATATTTTTCAATATTACTAATTAGTCATTTTCCACATATAAATAGTAATTGTAATGACCATATAGCATATTTTGCTAAATTGTTTTCATTATATTTTTTTGAATTAGAATAAAAACGGAGGCGTTTGTTATTATTTATAATCATAAAAAAAATAATGTTTACATGTTTAACGCCATTAAAAAACAAAACAAAAAAGGTTTTTCTTCCTAGTTTTGTATTCACAAACGAAACACCAGCAAAATGGACTGGGGACCAAGCAATAAGAAGAGATTCCGTAGTTTTAACAATAATACGAATCGGACATAGCTTTATACCCACTCACATCAAGCTCATCGAAACTGACATTTAAAAAAATAAACTACTCTAGTTCACATGTATTGTTCGTCCGATTCTCGTTTACGGATGCCAATGTGGAAGAACATGGCTCAAATCCATCATCGTAAACACAAAATTGCCCGAAACAGGACACTTAAGCGAATCTTGAACGTGCCACCCTAGTTCAAAACAACTTACATTCGATTCGAAGAGTAATGTAGTCACTAGCAATATACATGAATGATTACATTATTATTAAAATTCCAATTACACCCTAATTCATGAACTAGGCAGGCTTAAAAGCCCTTTCGGCAAATCGAGTGTTTCACAAGAGTTTAATAAATAAAAGCGGATGAACAATGAGAACATAAACCGAAACAGGATACCATTGCCCAACAGATTTAGAGCAAATTTTCTAACCACCGTAAAACCTCCACTGTCCGTTCCGTTTACTCCGACCGTAAACAATTCTACTCATCGAGTTGACCTTAGCAGTTACTCCATACACCATACACACACACACACACACACAAGTAAAAGACTTTTCAAAACAATAAATAATATATAGAAAATATAAAATACAAAATGAATCTAATTTATTCTCGCTTTTTTTTGGATGTTTATAAAACAACCATAAATATAATTATAAAAATTGAATCAACCCAAATAAATAATCCTATAAAGGAACACGCACACATTTTCACAGTTCGGTTTTAGCAGCACTACCCGTGGCCGTTGTTACCTCGAATGCCCGCAGAACATTTAGCCGTATCTGTAGTTCATCTCGCTTGGCATCTGTCAGCTGACCGCTCTGTATCAATTGACGGACACGCTGAGTTTCTGTATTAACGAATGCGTTGCCTTTCTCTAAGATACGTTTCATCAGAACTATGTACACGGACTGGGACTGCAGAATAAATTATAATAAACAAATATTGACATACAATTTTGTGAGTAATATGCTAAATAATAACCTTTTTCTTATGCTCTGTGATAAGCGCTTCGGCCTGTTTAAGTGCTTCACGTCTTTTTGTCTCATCTTCAGCATCAATGCGCATAAAAAGCTGAGCCTGTTCGTCAAGCACCTTGAAACAGCCAGCCAGACCGATGTACACGCTCGAATACTGTCTCACAAACTGCTTCAAATTCTCGGATGTGATTTCATTATCTGTATCGAATAAATATAGAAGGTAAAACATAATTTTTATTTGACTAATTTATACATACCGCCTGGATAGTTAATCCAAGTTTCGGTGGTGCCATTAACAATCAGCTTGATATCTGGAAACTGAGCACGCACAGCAAATCGTTTACCCAGCACTTCGTTGTCCTTTTCACCATAGTCCTTAATGCCAACGACAGCCACAAGCAATTGATCAACTTCAGCGGTGGCCACGTCATTGGCAAATTCTGCATAATTCTCGTGCTTCGTACCGTACGGGTAAGCTATGTCAAACTTAACAATTGTCACCGGAAAACGACTAACCATCTTGTCGAATGTTAGTTCGTCCAGTTCCACGCAACCACGACACGATGCTCGACTGCCGGATGGACATGTTAATACCACTAATATCAGGACAGCGACTGCGGAGGCACACGATGACATTATATTCTTACAATAAAATGCACACAAGTCAAAGAATATTTTTAGACTGTTATATTCCGCAGAATGTGCTTACGGCTGAAGGTGTTTTCTGTGTGCTCAGCGCTAATTAAAAATTAGCATCGAAGACGATGGAATCGTGAAACTTGAGACGCTCCGTTGTATGTTTGTGTACACGTATGAGTTTCCAGTTCGTCAGCCGGCATAAAATTATCGGAGAGGGGCAAGACCAACAAAATGCTCTGGCTACATAAGATATATCACAGACTGCTCAGTACTTGTATGTGCATAATGATGATTTACACTATTTACAGTATATTACTTTTATTTCGAGCATTTATAATTAATAGTATTAATACAACTTTTTATTTCAGACTTTTGACTGCAACTTTGTTATTTGTTTGATCTTTGATTGATGAATAGTTTTGTGTTTGACATTTGGGTTGCGTTCTATTTCTACCGCTGACTGTAAAATATTCGCAACAGATGGCACACTAAAATTGCAATTGAAGATTCTCTCATCAGGGGTCCACACCAAATCAAAATAATATTTATAATATAATATTGCTGTATATTGCGATGATTATAATTATTATTTTAGTTGTTAGTTGTGTAGTTATAGATTCGAAACTTAGTTATTATGTATCATAAGTGCAGTCAAAAAAAAAAAAAAAAAAATATGTATATATCACCTCCACCAAAATAAATTCAAAAGTATTTTTAAATTTAAGCATTTATAAGCATACTAACAATAATAATATAAAAGCAATGATTATTAAATAATTTGTATTATTAGGTTATTTTATAATGATATTATAGAATAAACTAAATAATGTTTCATATTTTTGGCCCCACGAAATATATATTTTGAGGTTTACCAAAAACATTTTATTAATTTTTAAGGTTAAATAGAAATTAAAAAAAAATGTACTAATGTGTGTAAAAAATATATTAGTGTTAATGTGAGTTTATACAGTCCGCAAATTAAATAAACATATATTTAAATATACACTGTTTATTAATATTTTAGATATTTACAAAAATGGAATACTTTAAATAATAAATTATTAATATTGGTCACAGTAAAATAATTTAAAAAAAATGATATATGTTATATAGTGGCATGTTTATGCAATTTGAAGCCACTTTAAAATAATATCAATGATTAAATAGTTGGTTTTACAGATGAAATATAGTGGTAGGTAGAGTTTTGGTTGTATTTGTTGTTTGTTGTATTTCTCCTCGTTCACGCGCTCACAAACATATGGATAAACCTCGGGATAAACAATTAATATTGGTCTTAATCATCATCATGTGTATGACAAACCTCTATGTCGCAAACCGGTGAAAAATGTGTAACGAAAAGTGACATTACTTCGGTAAAGTTCGGTAAAAATTCGGAAAACTTCGAATAATTAAAAAAAAAAAACAAATATTATATATACAGTTTGGATATGCCTATACGCATATACCTCCAATAGATAATTTCTTAAACGGGCCACTTTTAACTGTGTTTTTAAAACCAAATCATCGCATTGAATACATCAAACACAATCCTTAAATACTATATAAAGAATATATATCTAATATTTTATGTATTATTTATTTTATATATATATAGATTTTTTTGACGTTTGGTTGACATTTGCGCTTGAAAAAAATGCAACTTGTAATAAATGTCATATTTTTATTTCACGTAATATATAAAGAAAAATATATTAAAAAGCACGATAAATTAATTGTATCGTGCTCCAGCAGTTAATTGGGTCCTCATTCAGCCATAGCTGATGCATTTAAATCTTCTTTGAAATCATAACCTTATCAGACAATTTAAATTTAAAACTAACCAAGATAAGATTATAATTTTCGATAATGATTGGACTTATACGAACTGTCCAGCTACTGGAGTTTCAATAGCAACCCTAAGAAAATTAAAACCAAAATGTGTCATAACCAAAAAAAAAAAATCCAAAAAATTACCTTGATTGTGCCTCATAGATGAGCTGCTGATTGTGACGCTGCAACATCCTTAAACCACTGAGAACCACTTCTTTCATCACAGACTCACTCTTGCAAGCATTACGCTCTATCTCAAAACCAGTTCTGTAGATTCAAACTAAACAAAAAAAAATAATTATTCTCTCATAATAGTAGCTAGTTGATTATGTACCTGTGCCTTTAACAAGTCATTGTCATATTTTAGTCCTTAATATTTGCTGTAGTATCAGCAGTCATAACGCGAATCATATGTTCAACTGAGATTCGATCAGTAGCTCCTCGGCTGGCCTTAGGTTGACTCTAAGGCAGTTCACTTGATCGTCAAATATGTTTTTCTAAAAAGTATTCATAAATAATATATCTGTAATAAAATGTTTTTTTCCAGTCTTAATGAGCATATGAGGTAACCATTGATAATTCCAAGGCGGTCTGCACTGTCAAGACTGCTAGTAGCGCATGCCCACGTTCACACATAGAGAGAGAGAGAGAGAGAGAGAAGTTACTGACAAAACGTCTACGGAACTAATAGAACTGCAGTGCACCTGTGTGGCAGAGAACTGGACAACGTTCGACACAACTGGACCCCTGGTGACAGTCTCTCTGAACTAGTTTCCATATAGTGTCATTCTCATACCTCACACACGCTTTTCGGTTCCTAAAATAGCTTTTCTACAGTTTCTCCTCATCACACCCTACATTTGAAATTTTAGAAAGAATTCTAACCCACAACAGATTGTCAAATGCTCCTTTAAAGTCGAAAAAGATGCTCAGGACATATTTCATGTCGGAGCTATCGACCATCACCTTAAAATTTATCCATGTTTACTCACACTTCCGAAAGCCAATAGTTTATACGCCCTATATTTTCATCTACGCTCCACAGACGAAAGTGGTCAAAGCTTACAGCCCTCTCACTTAAGTCTACCACGTATTCCTCCCAGTGACATTTACGTTGGACCATCTATTAGGGGATCAAGCGTAGCCTTGTCTACAATAGCATATCTAATTTTGACCCGGATCGCTCTATGGTCTCTCGTACAACATTCAGGTAGGATCGCCCATTCGAACTCATACATCACATCTCGGGCTGACTATAGTTAAATCTATGTCACTCTCACCTCGCACTCCACTGAATGTATAAAATTAATTGCATTGGCTTTGCAACGACTCAGCCCCTTACTTAACTATAAGGGGGAGATCGCATTTGCGTCGAGCCCGAACACTAGACATTCATTTCTAAACCTTTCGGTTATTGCACTCAAGTAGGTAACGTACGGCTCAATATCATCCCCAAACTTGCAATAAACTGACACCATATACATAGTTCCAAACCCACCCTTAACAAAATAATGCTCAAATTCAATTTCAAAGTATCTTGGTATTATCTTTCAGATAAATAACAATTTCACTAGACATGCAGAATCCATTAAAGCCAAAACCACTCGTTGTTTCTATGCCCTAAAAATGGAATTCCAGCATGGTCTAACATATCGTCAGCTCAAATGGAGTAAATTAGAATTCTCGAAAGAAAACTTATACGTGCATGCACCAACTATACTCTCGGGAAAAACGAAGATCTCTACTCTAGAGCGAACATTATAAGTATCGACGAGATTGTTGTACAAATTTCATTATTTGCCCTGCACAAAATGTACAATTCAGAAAACCCACTACAGAGAGAAGCTACAATAGCGAAGAATTTTTTTTCTCAGAATTACCTCCCGCCGGAACACACAAACATGGTAACTCTTTAGAATTTTCCACCTTCCTCAACATTCCCCTTTCCTTTAGCTCATAATTTTATAATTTATAATTTTAAGAAAATTGAAAAGGTGTTCGTCGTTTTTCCCTATCGCGTGTCATATTTATCTTCACCAATGGACTTCCGAGCGAGGATTTTTCTGACCAATAACAACGAATAGATGGCAATGAATTGTACCCCGTAAGGAACAGAATACCAATATACGCTTTTATTTCGTTCATATGTTATAAGTCCGAGGGTCAGGATCCGATTTGCCAATGGTTGTATAATAGTTTGTGATATAGTTTAACATGTCTTCATCGATAAAGAGCTCAAACAATTCAATTAGAGAGTATAGTTATCTACAGATAATGGGCATAAACCAACACAATCAATTACAATAAAAGAGAATAATTAGATGGTTCATTTGAACTTATCGTATTTCTCAGTCATAACTTTTAGAGCTTCTTGTGATACATCGAATGGGGCATTCAAATATGCGGATGCTGATGGCCGGTTTCGCTGTGGAATATGTTGTGATAAGCGTCTGCTCTGTTCAACACGTGCACGAGCGCTGCGAGAGATGATGCAACAGTTTGTGCCGCTTGACGTAGTGACTATGGTAAGTCATCCACCAAATCATCTCTTCACTGAATTGCACATGTACATTCGGCTCCGCTCATAGCAATCTCACTTACATTAAAATCTGGGTGTATGTGTTGTTGCGTTCCGGCACGAACTGTCTCGTCAGGAATGTCCTCAGTGTCGGACAATGCATCCACTCGTTCTGGCGGCAGAACAACATCCAGTGATAAATATAGATCTAGATTCTTTGCATTTTTAATGCCTTACGGCGAAGCGAATAACGATATTTACCACTTTTTGTTTCGTCACTTTCACTGTCACTCCAATCATTTACAAACATTTCGTGTATTTCGGCAATCGTCATTTTTTCCACTGCAAATCATATTGCAAATAGCACACCGGACACTTGTTTAAAAATCTTGAATTTACTACAATAATTACTAACACTAATTGTCCTAACTAATTTACAGTTAAAGCGGAAGTAGCAACTCATCGACGAAGCTAGGGGATTGAACATACTCCGACAGGCGAGTTACACAATAACTCGAGGCACTCGGTATCGTTCGCAAGTATTTAAAACCCCACTCCTACCCCGCCCCCCTCTCCAATCCCGCATCCAAACAGTAGCTAAAACTTCCTTTGGCATGGCAATTTCTGGGCTTTTAGCTAAAATTGACGCTCATCAGCCGACTTACCGTGCACTCTACCAAACACAGCGTCCTTTTGCACTGGTTGAGTTCATGTTTGAAATCACCACTCCTTCCAATGTCTAGCTCCACCAATTTTTTGAAGATAATC
>JANSTU010019496.1:0-13717 GCA_027564075.1 Bolitophila hybrida
TGCATCGACCACATAAATACCCTAAGGATCGTTATGGAACAATCAACAGAGTTGAGATCCCCGGTGCACGCAATGTTTGTCGACTTCGAAAAAGCTTTCGATACAGTCGACAGAACAACGATTTGGCACGCACTGCAGCGCCGGGGCGTACCTCCTAAGATAATAAACATCATGAAAGATATGTACACCGGATCTTCTTGTCTCGTCTTACATAATGGCCAGCTCTCCGACAGCTTCGTCGTGCATAGTTGAGTGCGAAAGGGATATCTTCTCTCGCCACTATTTATCGCAGTGTTAGATTATGTCCTTGTAGATTGTAGAGGCGTTGAGCACTAGTGGTCGCGACTTAATGCTGCAGAATCAGAATCATATGAAACATGTTTACATGGAAACATGCTACTTCGGAATTGTTTTAACTCAGAATAATTTTAACTCGAAAGCATGTAACCTCGGAATTATCCTTAACAGTATATTTTATATGATTTTATATAAACAAAACATTATTGCGAAAAAAGCTGTACACTGTACACTGTAAATATTATTTTTACTCAGATTTTTTGCAAAATAATTCCGAGGTTACATGTTTCCTATGTTATCGCTTTCTGTGATCGCATGTTTCTTAGTTTGCATTATTCCGATGTTATATTTTCCTATGTTACGTAATACCTACGCTACGTGTTTCATACGTTAAATATTCCTAGGTTGATG
The DNA here is from genome assembly GCA_027564075.1 of Bolitophila hybrida. Taxonomy (NCBI): domain Eukaryota; kingdom Metazoa; phylum Arthropoda; class Insecta; order Diptera; family Mycetophilidae; genus Bolitophila; species Bolitophila hybrida. The sequence goes on from JANSTU010019496.1 coordinate 709, forward strand.
CATGCTGCACCGGTTTAAAACTATGGATCTCAATCTCAATCTCAATCACCCGATTTAACTCTTCCTCTATAAGTTACTGTGATAAGAATTGTACCGAAATGTGTGGGAGGATCCACCAACGTCAAAATTACAACATTTATATATATCGGAATATCACTGGAACACCATTTCCAAAGAGAAGAATGAAAAATTAAGGATGATATCAATATGTTGAATCAAATTTGTAGGGAAGAAATTGTATAATATTATGAAAAATGCACATATTAGTGTGTACATGTATATAAACTAACACTAACACTGAACTTCTTAGGTTCTTTTATAAAATATCAAGTGATCGAATGCTTATTATTAAAAAATACCGCATAGATTGCATTTAATTTATTGCATTAAAATTTATTTATTTCGAAAGGAATTCCACTTACTAGAAAAGGACAAAAAAATTGAGATAATGTTGCATGTTTGCTTCTATTATCTATGTCATATGCCCAGCAATGCCAAGTGATGCACCTATAAACGACTTGCATTTTTATCGACAAAGTAAGAAGTACAGTCAAATATTTGATACCACATTTGATTTAGTTATTTATAAATTTAAAAACACATTTATGGTATCTTGGACTTGAAATTGTAACTTTTTTATATTTCTCGTCGCTTCCTGTAGAAATCTTGTTAAAAAGCTTCAAAGATTGGAATATCAGAAAAATAAAGTTTACGGACATCAATGGATCCTATCCCACTTTCCCTATCTATATATCCTTTTGTTTGAAATTTTATCGTGTACAATAATGTAAAACACTAAAAATTGAACAATCAAGAATTTTTTTTTCTTATTTTTACCGTACCTCCGATATGATCAAAATATTATATTTATATAGTTCAATATTGTAAAACATATACGAAATAACCAAGCAGCCCATACAAGTAAAGATTGTAGTTCAACGTATGCAACAAAAAGATGCAATAAACATCCAGAATTACAATGTTTCACTGTACGGAGCTGCCATTGATGATTCTGTGTAAGTATACAAAATTATACCCTTTTTTATTGATGCTCATTATTGATGCTCTTTAAACACTATTTCTACATAAAAATCAATCCACGAAGAGTTTTTTTTACCATTTTTTACCTATTTATAATAACAAATTTATTTTCTTTTAAACGCATTTCGATTTTTTGTTTCAGATGATCCCTTAACGAGTTTTGATGTTCAACGCAAAACCCCTTTTTTAGGCGCCTTCGGAGATTCGCATACCCCCCGCTTAAGAAATTCATCTTCTACCATGCTAAAATGTACACCCGAACTGTACAAGTTTACAAATTACAATGTGACAAAGTAAATCGAAAATAACGTCAGTAATTCACTCATACTTCAACATGACGCATTATTTTCAAGGTACCGAGGGCCTGTTGATTTAGACAAGCTGCCAATACCGAAGAGCGGGAAACAACGAATCAATACAACTTTTGTCTGTCTCACACCGCCACCACCAACACAGCATCCACCCAGACATACAGACAGGTATCTCTGCGCTCGGAGATTACGCGAATCAGACGTGAAGTGGTCAGTGACTGCTCGGTTTCTCGTCAAAACGGTTTCCAGCACGTCCCAGGCACGCAACATGGTAGATCCTGTCGTGGGAATTTAGGTTATTTTCTATTTTAGGTAGTTTAAGTTCGAACTAATAATAAAACTTAACAGCAGAAATGATTAAACATGTATCAATTAACTTCATTTAAAACCGAAACGTTGTAGACAAGAATGGTTCTCGCCGGGAATAAAATTGTAACAGAAGTGAAAACCCGAAGAAATACCTAGGTGCCGCTTCCTTTCTTGTTATGATCAAAGAATTCTGATCTAACTGAGATGATTAATACCAAAGCATAACTCGTAAAATCTTCTACTACTCACTCCTTCCAGATCATCAAAAAGTTTGCTGGTACGAACAGGTAATCGTAACTCTCTTATTCACTCTCGGGAGCGCAATCCGGACCAAATATTGAGGTAAAATCGCTTTAGAAGCATTCTTCATTAATACTATAACGGAAAATCATTTTTTTCATTCCAGAACAAAAAATGTATCACACGGATACCTATGCCGTAAAACCACTGCTACAACATCGGCTACTTCCCTGTCTTTTGAAAAATGGCAACAGTAGTAACAATCCCGTAAACCACCGGAAGATGTGAACTCATACAGATCGATAGTGCTGCTCTATTGACTCAGCAGATGTACGAATGATTATTCAAGTACAAAAACTCCGACCATGGCATTTCCCCGACGATCAATATGGATTTCGACCAGGACAGTTAACAACACAGGCGTTGTTAAGTTATAAGCTGATGGATCAATAAACATTACAATATAATCACCACCATCACCATGCGCTCTCGGTATTGAGAAAGCAACACTCTTTCTCTTTTCCAATCACCTCTACAAGATTATGGTGATGAATGAATTCCTGACAGATAGAAGCTTATGAGTAAAGGTTGGAAAAAGCACATCACAGCGATCTAACTATTTTTTTTGGAGTATCGCAATGATGAATCCTGTCAGCATAAACATCCAGAATCGTGTACCATATTTTAAACACATAAAGAGACTTCAGTATGAGAACGAAGACTAAATAACGTATCAAAATGCATTTTAAAACTTGGACAAGACAGACTGAATATCTACCTTTTAAACCAGTCAAAGCAGAAGCTTTTGTGTTTAAGCAACTCCAGGAAAACTGATCGAATCATATTAAAAAGGCACACAAAAATATGTAGAAATCGACAAGGTCTCACAAGAACAGACGAAATAATTAATAAAAAATTGAGTTTGGATACTAGTCGCATCTTATTATAAGTAAGTCCCCGTAAGCGAATGTTTCATGTTGAAATTAGGCCGCAGATATAAGCACTTCTGAAAACTATTTCATTTCAGTCATAGATTACCTATACAAGCAAGCACTTATAAGTTTTCAGTGATTTTCCAACAACGTGTATATTTATATTTGTTTCACTGATGTACAATTTATATGCACTTAGATTTGAATAACCACTGCAATTCGCGGACACACAAGAGAGGTAAATGTGCGGTCAGAGAAATTCATATATACACACATACACATATTGTAAATGTAAGTACAATGTATACAATTTACATAATGTAAATCAATGGAATTACATTTATATTAAATTATAATATGCAAAATTGTGTAAGTACATGAATTGTCTCGAATTCAGAATGTGAGAAAATGTGTTAACCCAGTTTTACAGATTTACAGAGGAATGCGTATGTGTGTGTACTTATTGTCTTTAGTCTCATATAAATATAGCGAATAAATGCGCGATTTCTTCGTTTTAAATCAAATTATAAATATATATTTTCTACAATTGAAATAAATATAAATTGTCTCAAAATCATACCGCTGGCTGTAGTTTCTCATTAATTTTCCGTTTAGATGTCTGCTAAGACTAAACCCACGATCCGTACTCACAGCCCACGGTATCAACAGCACAATTCCGGATACTCTCACCAAAGACTCCGCCATCAAAATGCCAGCCGCCTCATTAATCAAATCGCTCTTGAGCTCGAGCGTGCGCTGCGGTCTATTACAACTGTATAGTTGTCAGATTGCGAGTGTTAGTGCTGTACAGTGACATTTACAGTTAATAATTGTTGTAATAATATGTAGTACAAGACAATCACTTTCGATTATATATTATTATAAACGTGTATATAAACATATGTATTTATAAGTGTTTATAGTGTGAGAGCGCTCGAGCTTTTCTGCGTAAACACAATTCTTCATACTCGACGGTGTTCCATCATATTTGTCTTGAGGTGTAAGCGTTCAAAACAATGGAGATGCTGCGGTGATTCTGCTCGAGAAGATATGGCATCTTAGCGGTGAGGCATCTGATTGATGGGAGCGCCACCGCTGTGCCACCACCACCACCAGATTTAGGATTCTCTGAATCTCGAAACGTTATACAAGCTATATTATATATAATGTTGGGAGTTGTGACTCACACGCTTTTGGCTGATTATTCATTTAATTTGTAAGACAGATGCAATTTAAAATATTTTTTTTGTAAATCATTTGAAAAAGATGCATTTGAACCTTTTGACATTGACATACACGGAATTTTCTAACCGGAACTGATTTCATAGCAATAGTATCCAAAAAAATAAAATATTGTTTTATAATTTTACGTTCGCATAGATATATTGCATTTTTGCTGTTGTAACCGCACTTGTGAAAAATGTATTTTTGACCTAGTGCACGTCGTGCGCACGTGACATTTTGTGTGTCGAATTGCATCACACTGCTGCACGTATGCCAAACAAACAATTGCAATTTGTTTGAATCAATGATCAAATAAATATTATTTATTATAAAAATGAATGTTTATATTATATTGTTATAAATAATAATATGTGTAACAAAGTGCCATTGTTTGAGTACAGATCATTTTTTGTAAAACTGCTGCTGCACATGTTTAAAAATATATTCAATATGGCATTGTGCTGTGCATAATCACGCTCACATTCAAATAAACTAACACATACAGCCAAACACAAATATAAACAAATAATAACTATGTGTGAATTCAAAATAAAAGTAAAATGGATATTTTGTCACGAATTTGTATATTACAACACAACATTGTATTGAAATAAATCGTAAAGGATGAAATTCGATTGTAAGCAAATATTATGTTTTATCAGTCGTTGTTAAAATGATTTGAGATTAGCAATATTTCGTCAGAAATAATATGTGGTTTCATTTTATAGGGAAATATTTTGATAGAACAATATAAAGATTATAGTGGTAGAATCATATCCATATAATTAATTAATTCATTCATTTTTACTCCAAATTTTCCCATTCTATAAGTAAATGCAAGTTTATTTATTTTAACCTTTTTGATACAATCTTTGAACAATAATAAACAGAAAACTCTGCCAAAAATTAGAGTTTAGTAAGCCCAGGGGATGGTTGTTGGTTGGTTGTGGTTGTGGGTCTCCCAACACCAAAAACCAGAAAGGGGGGAAAAGGGTTTGAATTGGGCTTGTGGGGTAAAACGAAAGGTAAAATTAAAAGTAAGAAATCTAAAACAGCCATGGATTTGGATTGTTAGCGATAGTACATTTTAGCCAAAAATTCCATTATGCTGGTAATCGTAGTTATCTGTATTGTAACTTAAATAATCCAAAATATTGTAAAAAAAAAAATCGATAAGCTACCGGGGTAACATTTGATGTTAATAGCTGTTGAATCTTGCCCAAAATGTTTATATGAAATGTATAAATGTTTCAGTTTTGTATGGTTTTGTTATATCATCATAAATAGAAAATTTTCTAAAGAAACATCGTTTGGGTGACCAAAGACGAAGAAAAAGATTTTGTCTGAAAAAAATAACCGGTAAAATTAGATGGCAATAAGAATATAGAATGCGATATGTGCCACCACATTGGTAGTAAGTTTCTGCGGCAGGTACTTTGCATCCCACAAACAGAACTATAAAGCTCTCCTGTACGATGTTGTAGGATCTATCAAACAAATTTATGAAGAATTAAGTTCACATTTTTATTAGAACAATGTGTTTGTGTTGGTGGTTTCACTTAAAACTTCAATGAAAGTTTCAATCAACTTGTTTGGAAAATCGCTCCGAAAAATATTCAAGCTCGCTATCTGGTGGTTCAAAAGGCTGCAAAAAATGTTGCGTGTACATTAAATTGAGGTACAATTGCTCATTTAAGCATATTACATTCCATAGAAGTCAACATCTGTCATTCAGCCCATTAATATGCCCGTTGGAATACTCTAAGGAGGAAAGAACAGCTCGTGTACAACTGCTTCTGGGGATGTACACTAAGTCCCTGGTATATATGATTCGATGCAAGGTTGAAAAAAAATCATTATTACACTTTCAATTGCTTTTCAAACAAAGTTAAGTCGATGCGTTGCTGACATCTTTTATATGACAATTACTGGCGGAATAATAAAAAAAATAGGTAAATGGTACCTATAAATTCAAAACCACGCCAAAAACCGAAAATAGCATATTTTTAAATATAATTTCGATCATATGTATGTATGTATGTACAAGAAACTAATATATTAAACAAATCACTTCAATTTATTGATTTAAGATAGCACAGTGAGGCCAGGTTTTAAGCAATGTACGACAGTGTTTTTTGAAACAACTTATGCGCCATAATTTAAAAATTCTTACATTTTCTCCAAAAATAGCTCTTTAATGTAAACAAAATTGCTCAATGGTTTTTTTTCTCCGGACTGAAAAGAATCTGAAAAAATGTTTTTTCGGCCTTGATAATAACTTTAACCCCTTAAAGTGATTTTTCGCGGAATATTTCATCTACTCCTAAACAAGCAATGAAATAATTTCCTTAGTAGTTTACCATAACTCTAAACAAGGAACATGACATTAAAATAAATATATTTTTTTCTTTTACTAAAATAATCTCATACGTATATAAGAGCCACCATCCTTAAAATCTAACGGATGTGTTCTCCAAGGTATAAACAATAACCTATCTCCGTTTCTGAACTAACTAACTACTCATTGAAACAAAAGCTCTCTGTAAACCTATTCAATATATATATAACCATTTTAAGGATGATTTGATTTACATCCTGCAGTCCCCAAATAACAGTTTTCTTTTCGCACTGTGCAACAATATTTTAAATATGTTCTTGAAATTTTGTCGCAACAAATGTTTTAACATGTTCCTAATATGTATAATTTTTAAGTATATTTTTTTTAATAATAATATAAAAATATAAATTACTTAATTTATTTTAAAATATAAGTTATATATACTCCCAGTATGCACCTTCAGCAAAAAAATAATAAAATAATAAGTTGGTGCGTCTATATTTGAAAGAAAATAAATAAATAAAGAAAATGTATCGAAATGTTTTTTTTGTAATTTATTTAGAGAAAAGGGTGTGCATTTTTCATGACTATATAGTCATACTACTATATCCTTTTGTGCCCTCTCATTAATAGGAGGTGCAAACTTTGCCAAGATGGTAAAAGGTGAGCCACGTCATCGCAACAATCGGCTTCATTTTCTCATTCACTTACCTCAAAATCAAACGCCAGTCTACAGATGCTGTAATTGACCGGATTATCCTAGCTGTCCCTACCGTGCCCTATACAAGCAATGAATCTCGAGCATCTCAAGCGTATAAGAAGCGCAGCCAAGCCAATTCGCAGCAATCACAATAGACTGCTGAAACTTCCCCGTCAAACATTATTTTGAACATTGCAATAGCACTGACGGACTTTAGTTTGTACGTCTTACATGACATTTCACAGACATTTGTACTTAGCATTGCCAGACTTGTTTCAGACCCAGTCTTTGGGACCGCAAAATGGCGGGACAAGCAAAATGTGTCTCAAAGACATAAATGTCTGATATCACAGACACAATTGCAGTGACCCAGATTGGACAGTTCGGTCCATAGGTGGCCTAAAGACATTCATGTCTCAATTTACAGACATAATTGCACGTAAGGGCAAAGCACCTATGGCAAAGCACAGGTCGAGAAGAATACCGATAATCGGTCAACACAAGATTTCAAGAAACTGAAATAAAAAAATAGGCTTCTCGCAAGCTCACAAATGTATTGTAGAAATACGCGTGCCAATAGCTGAATTATCAAAAATCCATACAGTGTATTTTATATTTACTTACCTTTTTAAGAAGCGTAAAAAATATTAAATGAAATCTGGTGCACAAAAGAAATAACACATCTGACGTCTGATCTGAGTTCCATTTGTTAAGTGACAAGTGCCTTTGAGACATTCCCGGACTCATTTGCCGTACAATTTTTACAAACATTTGCTGTGTCCATACTTTTGCAATGTCTTAAAGACACAATATCATTATATAGTCCCAAAGACATGTCAGTCCAAAATACAGACCCCCGACCCAAAATGTTTGACGTGCGTCACAACGTCATCTGGTCTCATGACTAGACCCTTTGCAACAGGTCCCAAGGTAGAAACTCGACAGACGCCCACGTCCAGCGAGGCGTACAGTATCATCCGCTGGCAACGGCTCAGACTCACCCGAGTTTTCTCGTACCTCAGGGAGGAAGACCAGACGCTGGCACCATATGTGGGAATGGCTACCATGAGGCCACTATAGATGATGCCAGTGCTTCGTCTGTCCAGGCGGCACTCCTTACGCAGAATTCGACGTAGCTTGTCGATTACTGCCGCTTTTGCAGCTTGTAGGTCATACATTCGCCTACTGTAACGCCGAGATACCTCAGGGCTGAATAAGATATTCGCGTTGTAGAGCCGTCTTCGTTTGACTTACATATACGCCGTTCCCCAACCAGATACAGTAGTCAACCAGTCCGTTGACTTTCTCTATAGACCCGCTCTGGTTTGAGCCTAAACATCCGCATAGGCAAGGACTATGACAATGACAACTGGCCCACATATGGATCCTTTTTTGTAGTCGCAGCCATCACAGTAAGCTTTGAGTAATTCAACACATGAACGCAACGACCCATCGTTTGTCAAATCATGCTACCGGCAGCTTGTCACATACGCCGAAGCTGTTCCAGGTCCACAACAGCAGTAGAATCTGCATCAGCAACATCAACAACAGCGATCAAACCAGCCGACAGATGAAACATCTAATATGTTCTCGTCGGAGCAGGCCACCACTATCTTGTTTGTTGCCATTAAAAAGCTTGAAAACTGCTGCACCAGATTACGAGTCATGCTCTGTACTTCAAAAATGCGTGTGATAAATTATATCATTCTTTTGGATACATCCAACGATCATATATTCATTGGCGATAGGAATGTAAAACACTCTCTTTGGTTTGCCAAATATCATATAAGACACTTTAAAAAAAATTTAGTGGGTGACGACCAAAAAAAAATATTGGGAAAATTACGAGAAAGAAAATTTAATTTCTAAAGCATCACATTTACACAGATTATTTTTGATCATAAATACATTTTCATATAAATATTTATATCATTTTTTTCCGGCAGGGGATTCTTAATAGTTTTATGGACATATATGTCGCAATGACGCAAGAGCAACTTTAAGGGACTTCTAAAAGAAAGTAGAAGGTAATAATGATGAGTTAAGATTTGAAATTTTTAACGCGTTTTTTGGACTCCACGATATCTCAATAACAATTTAAACATGTATAGTTATCGATTTAACTAAAAAAATGCAAAAAATCCTAGAAGATTTTTTTGTAACAAAATAATAAAAAAACATGAAATTTAATGAAAGAAAAAATCAAATAAACGTCACAGATTAAAAGTCAACCATTCCGTCAGTGCCTTTGGAGAGGTGCGACGCGTAGAGATAAATTAAAACTTATTCATAATCTATTTTTTTGTCCTTGTCTTAACTTAATTAAATTCTCATCATTTTTGTCTTCTAAAAACTATAAAAAAAATCACATCATTAGCACATAACAAAGATCATTCAAACACCCTGATTATGACATCAAATGCACAAAACAAGGAATTTATCGGTGGGCGTTTTACTGATGTCATGAATATTATATATAAAGTCAATAGCACTGTTTAAATTCAAATAAATCACAGAGTCAAATATGTGCACAGACACACACAAAAAAAACTCAGTACAATGGCTCTAAATCACATCCGACTAAATATTTCTATACTCAACAAATAACAAACCCGCACTCTTATGCATAATTAAGCGTATATTTTAAATTCGTGAATAGCAAAACGTCGAGCGCAAATATTCCCAATCCTCCGAACGCACAAACGCGCGCGCACCCGGCGAATTCATCAAACAAATAATAGTTTATAGTACAACAACACAACTAATTGTAGTTAGACGATTGTTGTTATTTAAATGCAATTGAACGTTTAATTTGAAAAAAAAAATCTTTCTCGTTCTCTCAACGGTTCTATCGTATATATCGGTACTCGTTTGTATATACTACAAGTATGTACTTGAATCACGCGGTGGTCCATCAATCACTCGATTTGATGCCGCGGTTATGTAAGAGATTTATGCGGTACACGCGCGATAAATCAAGTGACTAACGATTTGTCGAACACGACACCAAAAAATGTGCACACACACACAGAGAAACACATACACTCTTAAATACAACCGCACCCAGCATTTTATTATGATGGTTATATTTTGTCATACGTGTTTGATCCAATCCATGAATGTGTGTGAGTGTGCGTGTGTATGATTATGTGAGAGAGTTCAATATAATGTCTGTAATAAATAGTATTAATTTATTTGAAATTTATTCGCTAGGTTTAGGAATAATTTAGCGCTTTTTGTACGTTTGCGATCATTTCGATATTTATGCGCCTTTGTCAGACAATTAATTAGCTAATGGGTGTTTAGAACGTGCGTCTGCGGGACCGCACACTCGAGAGGGTATCGGATTTCGCTTAAAATACGTTATTATATATGGATTTTCCATATCTTAAGAATTCAAGTAACTAAATCTAATTTTATGGGAGTGTGTCCACGATTCGCGCGTCATGAATAGGCTTCACGAGTTCCATAAACTCACACCACGCGAAAATTAAAACTAATTCAAGATGATGCGTCACTTTGATCTGATGCCGCGCGAGTACGCGTCGTGCTCCATAAAGCGTTAAACATTCGTCAAATTTATTAATCCGCACTGGCAAAAAATACATCTACACACACAAACATGCAAACGATAATTAGTATCACTTGCGTAAAAATAACGAGATTATCACTGTGATGTTCTGCTAAGAATAGTCTATATAGCGTCAGCGTCTCAAGACTATAACGTCTCAATTCGTGAAAATATTAAGAATAATTTATGGTCATCATCTGTTGTTTGAATATATATATTTTGTACACTTTGTGTATGAGTATATTTTTTTTTGTTTATGTTTGCTTTGGCAGCAAAAATGGTGATGAGCGCCCAGCGTACAGACGAAACAGACGTCGAATTGAAGCACACACAATTAATTAAGCTCATCCAATTTTATTCGGTTTATGATTTATGACCGTGCCAAGCTGGTGTACATTAAAACATAGAAGACAACATAATTATATTCAGTTTTTGATATTTTCTATATTGTTGAATAATAAATTTGGGAAGAATGTGTTGGCTTAATTTATCTAAAATAGATTGTCATGAAGATATTCTCGAATAGACGGATTTATGTTTTTTTATTGAATCTTAAAAAATTATTATGATCAACTATTTGTTTAAATCCGAGTAGTAAGTAGGTGTGAAAATTCTTTGAGTCGCAGGAAACGTATTTTAGGGTGTGGTGGTCACACTGTAATATTCCTACTACCTTTATTGCTCGGACAGTTAAGCATTACCTCCATTACACACCACGAACCATTTCATGCATTTCACTCGTACACATATGCTAAAATTGTGAAAATCGTGAAAACACGAAAACACATAAAGCTAGCGACGCATTAGCTTTTTACGAATGTGTTTGTAAAGGCAATATAAGAAATCTATCTATTATCAGTGTACCCACGACCTTCTTTGTTCTGAAAGGTCGTTTACATCTTGAACTAAATTCACTAGCTCCTCTAATATGAGCAAATATGCTTTAAACATTTAATGTGCGACTAGCAGCAAGATGACCAAAAGACATTTTATATATATTTGCTGATCATTTAATTAGTCGGCATGTAATGGGTCCAAAAACATGTTTGTCCATGTCAAATATTCTCATAAAAATTAATCAATTACAAAATAATCCAAAACAGTATATCCCATTACATTCTGCCCAATATTATGATATGTATCGCAATAGGCGCACTGTTGCAATGATATTAAAATACAACACAAATGAGTACCAATATTCTTATGGGTTGGATTGTTAAAAAATAGTTTTCATTTCAATATGAAGTGGAAGAAAGAATGTTTTTAAAACTTATTATGTTATGGGAGTATTTACCTGTCACCTTTAATTATGTTATCTATTTTGTTTTTGCTTTGACAATAGTTTTTGATTACACTAGGCGACACCATTTTTATGTTACATATTGAATGTAGTCCCACATTATTGAATATAACTCAAGTTAGAATTTACTGATGTTGTTAGGAATATATCTGATTTGAAAGTAATTAAATTATCTACAAATATTGCAATAAAAATAATTAGGGCGAATTAGAAACGAAAGAGCAAAAAAATGTTTAGTTTATCATTTTGAACGAGAAGAGGGTACGTTTTTAATTGAATGAGGCTCAGATTTTCTTGATTTTTACCTAGTCAAAGTCATTCTATTCCAATTAAAAGCAATCCTGAATTTCATTTATGTTATTTTCATCTCACTCTATTTTCGATTCGCATTTTTAGGGCCTCAATTGGAATAGCTACGCTATAGTCGCATCTTTACATACATGTAAACCCGTGTCGAGAAGAAAAGGAAATATGCATTACAAAAAAATCTCACATATGAAATTGGTAAGCCAATGATTTGGAGAGAACCACTAACTGATTACTATTTTTACAAGAAAAAAAAAGAAATTATCTTGAATAACATTACACATATTCTCCAATTATAGTAAATTTCCAGAGAAGTTCCAAAAATTCAATTTGCGACATTACTTACACCATCAAATATTTTAAGGTTATGGATTAAACGAACACAAGCATTAAAAGCGACATTCAATTTTCTATTAGAGTTATAACGTCTTGAGCAATATATACGAGTAGTTTCACCGTACGTGAAATGAAGAATTAATAAGGATCTTACTTACGAAGTTTGGTGTCTAATGACAATATGATCGCTCTAGTTAAAATGTTATTAAAAGTTATATCAATATTAAGATTAATTTTGGTTTGAAAAGCTATTATCTGTTCATTAATAATAAAATTGGGCCAGTTAGAAGGCCTTAAAACCAGAAAATTGTCTTGTTTCGGACACCAACCGTCGGCGAGTGCAGACGTGTTTTTATGTGTGCGCAAACCGAATTTTGAGCGCGTTGCTTATTACCAGGTAA
>JANSTU010019507.1:2174-13716 GCA_027564075.1 Bolitophila hybrida
TTTTTCTAGAAAATCGGTAGGTTTTTTTTCTAGAAAATCGGTAGGTTTTTTTTCTAGAAAATCGGTAGGTTTTTTTTCTAGAAAATCGGTAGGTTTTTTTTTCTAGAAAATCGGTAGGTTTTTTTTCTAGAAAATCATTGATCAATCAATTGATTTTATCTTTGAAAATGATTTAGAGTTGGGTAAAAATGTAAATGTGAATGTGAAAAAATGTGTACTGAAAACGACCATGACTTCGGTAAAGTTCGGTAAAAATTCAGCAAACTTAACTTAGTCACGTGACGCGAAAAAACCCAAACTGCAAATACAATATGCGCATTTGCAATAATCAGTCTATTTACTTGTTTAAAATGTGTAATTTTTTTCTCTAGAGAATCAAAACATTTTTTATCTAGAAAATCGACAATTTCATTTCTACAAAATCAAGTGTTTTTTTCAATACAAACAATATTTTGTGGACAAAATACAGACATCTCTGAGCAATTTAGCCTAACCTATATAATCGCATGATCTCACTATCTAATAGATTTCCATTAATAAAATATGTTCAATGGTGTTAAACCATATAGTCAAAACAGATCCTAACAATTGGTTTATTGTAAATCAGTACATGTTGCTGAAAACTCTGCGTAACAAAGCCATGTTTACAGCGATTTTGCTCGTCCCCTAATCGCATCGGAGGGGTGCCAATATACACAAACACACACGCACACAAACGCGCAATATCGAAAGGAAAACAAGCGGCGAGCATTGCCAAGCACAATGGGTTCATTGAACGTGTGCACAACAATATAACACCGACGAACACGCGTTGTCACCACTGTCACTCGGCTGCGTTGTCGAGCCGGTTGGACCGGACTCCGCTTATTGTATGACTTCGACCTATTTATATATATTATAATAGAATATTATAATGTGATATACCGTTACGCACCACATCAAAATCGCCACCAACAATGCTGATACATATAATAAGAACGGATGCGCATGCGTTATAGCAGTAAATTACAACAAATTCAGAATTCCCGGTAATAATATAACCGATTTTGAATTTGAAATTTATTGGGTCGCAACGACTTGCATGCGTGGTTACCATTGCATGAAAAGTTGAGGATAAGTGCATGGTCGCAGAGGAAACGCATCCGATAGTTTACGTTTTAAGCGTCGTTGTTTTTATTATAGAAAAAATATTAAATCGGTATAGGTTATAATAAAAAAAATTAATAAATAATAACAATAAATAAAATATATTAAAAGTAGTCTGATTAAAAATTGCCGCAAAAAATCAATAAAAACATCCCTATCCGGAATGGCGGATATACAGGGTTGGAGGTATCAAGTGTTACTAAAGCTAATTTCTTAACATTATTTTTTATTTTTCGGAAAACATTAGAAAAATAAGTGTGACGCACCACACGCCATACGCACATTACGAATTGGGATATCGGCAGGATTAATGGCGGTTGAAATTGCATTTTTTGTACATTTACTAGATTGAGCAATATCTTTTGGTTTTATTATCACAGCTGGGTTAGATTTAGGGATACTCGCAAAAGTGTTATGGCTTTTTGACGATGTGACAGAATTGTTTCATCCAACACATTTCACAATTCACGTTCTGTACATCATCAATCGAAGATTTTAGTGTAATGTGGTCAGTTTTTAACATTTCGAAGTTTTAAGTACATTTACAAACACACTTTATTTTATGAAACTCCTTCAAAATTTCAGTATTCGTATATTTTAATAACATCATTTCGTTTTTCAATATTTCGTTGTCTTCCAATACAATTTTTAATAGTGAAAACAACATTAAAAAATTGGAATCAAATTTAGCAATCATTTATTATTATGTTCATCGATACCATTTTTGTTGAGTGTAAACACATCATTATCGCCGCTCCGACGCTTAGAAGTTTGATCTGCATTATCGACGTTCATTGAAGTTTCGTCTTTGACTGATCTAATTCGAGCAGCTTCAGATCGAAGGCGAGGAGGTGAAACAGCATGTGTTGGTCTTATTATATAAAATGAGGACTTTACATAAATGATGCGACAACAGCAGGATATGCGCATATAACAGAAATTAATTCTCGAAGATTTCCTGATTATCACACACACACACAGAAGCCAACTAAATAATTTTCAGGAATTTCGGCTCATTGTTCAATATGGCCACCTTTTGCGCGAATAATGTTGCCAAGTCTGGTGACGAACACACCACACGCTGCACGAAGGACGTTTTGGGGAATTGCCGCCCATTTTGGTGGAAGGCTGGCTTTCAGGCAGTCCACGCTCTGGTGATTTTTAAAGGACACCTTGGCCTTCCAAATGCTCCTTATGTAGAAGTCTTCGGATTCATATCTATATTGAATATGGAAGCAACTCTTGAGCTGAAATCTTGGTTTTGAGACTCGACTCACTTGTTGGAGTTTGCCTTCTTTTATTTAAATAGTGGAGCACTTTCCCAGCGCACTTGGCGAACCCAAGATCGAGTGCAAATCTCTGTCCAATTCCTCCATTGCCTAGGATATATCCCAGCCAGCACATCTAATGAATTTTAGGTGAAAAATTTTGACTTTTGGTAAAATTTAAGTAAAAATTGAATTAAATATGTGAAAAAAGGTAATCGTCGACTGTTTCAGCTATAATTAGTTTTAATGATTTTTTTGGTGATATATATATATATATATATATATATATCTATCTATTGGTACGTTTTTAAAAATGCGATCAAATGAGCATACATTGAATTTTTTTTTAAATTTTTTGTTTGTTGTGAAGCTAAAAGTATCCGCGTCAAGAATGAAAAACGATTTCGTTCATGGCCTTACCTTACAGTATGCCATTCGGTTACCCCAATTATTAATGACATTTTGGACTAACTCGGCGCCAATTTCACTCAAAACAGTTGTAATATTGTTTTTCAAAGCTGGAATTGTCTCTGGATTATCCGCATAACATCGGTCTTTAACGGCACCCCACAGGAAAAAGTCCAGCGGTGTCAAATCGCAGCTACGCGCAGGCCAATTGACATCTCCTGAACGGCTGATTATGCGGTTGTTGAACTTGGTGGGCAGAAGGTCGATCGTAAGCCCACCCTGTATTTGAATACGCTATAATTTCGTTAGAGAAAAAGTTCAGGACGGGACAATTCATTTGAAGTACGTTCCAACTGAGGCAAACGTAGCAGATTTGTGTTAGAAAATTGATAAAAACGTTAACCATAAGATCTTCTTTTTCATGGTATTTGTTTTTTATTTTTTTTTATTACTACTACTTGTTTCCTCATTATTATTTCAACCTTTTTAAGCTTTTCCCATTATTTGTGCGCTAACGCGTTGGCTGATGGCTGGTGGGTGGGTGATCGACGGTTCGATGCCGGCCCGGCATACCCAAGTGTGCGGCATCGCACACTGGCCCTATGTCCCACAAGGCATTACATTACACTTAAAAAAAATGAAAAAAGTTAATTTCGAGTTTAAATAAAGCATGGCTTTTTGATGAAAAAAGAATCAGTAAAACCAAACAATGGTCAAGACAAGACGATCAAGTCAAATGGTAGAGAAGTAAATTGCTGAAATTAAATGTGGTCGTACCAGCACAACTGATGCAGAGCGCAGTGGACGCCCAAATGAGGCTGTTATTCCAGACAAAATCTACAAATTGGTTATGGAATGATCGCAAATTGAAGGTGCACGAGCTTGATGATATTGTAAAGAAACCACAGGGTAGTGCTTTTATCATTTTACAAGAACATTTGAACACTCGTGTGAACCCGTAATAGTTAATGAATCCGCTGAGCGGCATCGCATACTGGCCCTATGTCCCACAAGGGATTAAAGGATCCAATGAGATATTAAGGCAAAGACCAACATCTCCATCAAAGCGTTCTGGCAGTGTCGCAGAGCTTTTGGTAATGGGTAATACTGAAGACGGTCACCGTACAACTTCAAAAAGTCCAACGTCTTGCGTGCATGTGCATAACAGGGGCCATGTGCACCTATAGCTGCGCTAGAGACTTTTTAAATTTTACGTCCCTTCCTTTGTTTATAGAAGTCGAAGCTACTCTAACTGCATTACGCATGTTAGCCAATAATGAATGGATCAGTACTGGTACAATAACCGATTATGCACTAATCCTTTCAAAGTCGTCATTCATAGATAGACATCTCTTTATGAAAACTGACAACATAAGGTACAAGGAAGTACAGGAAGTACAGGAAGTGGATCTACTATCTGCACCGATGGCTCCAGAATGGACGGCCAATCAGATGCTGGATTTTTTTCAAGTAGAGAAAATATAATGCTCCATATACCACTTGGAAACTTTGCAACAGTATTTCAAGCAGAGATACATGCGATTCTTCTAGGTGCACAAATCCTTCTTGAAAAACAAATAACAAACAAAACGTTTCTTTTCTGACTGTCAAGCAGCACTGAAAGCTATTAACACACACTGAACAAGATCGAGTCTGGTAAAAGAATGTCAGTCCACACTTGATCTTCTAGCCCTACAAATTCAGTAGAGCTCTTCTGGATCCCAGGCCACTCAGGCTTTCTCGGAAACGAAATTGTCGATGAACTGGCACGAAAAGGGTCCGAAACCTCTTTAATCGGACCGGAACCTGCTTTGGGAATTTCCCGTTATTACAGGAGAACTACCATACAGACACACATGAATAAACTTCATACACTGAAACCCATTTCAGTCACTTGATACGTGTAGACAAGCTAAATCTATATTTAGCAAGCCTAACAGAAGCGTCTCACTTTTCTTAATTAACAATGGAAAGCGTAAGCTTAAAAAATTGGAAAATATACTAATTTGTTGTTTTTAACTACCTCCACAAAATCCGAGGTACAGATTCGCCATTATGCAGAGGTTGTAACATCGCTGGAATACTTTCTCTGTCAATGCCCAATGCTCCAGAGGAACAGAACTGTGCACCTAGGCACACCAGTAACTACAATCGATGTCATCAAGGAATCTAGCCTCAAGGGCATCACAGCTTTCGTTGAGAGCACAAACTGGTTCTCGGAAGAAGATCACGGACCTTCACATAAGGATCAATAAAAAATGAAGCTGCACAATGGGCCAATATTATAGCATGCGTGCCACGAAACATGTAACATATTTTTCGACTTCAAATTAAAATCTAACTGATCTAATCTATAACTAAGCCAAAAACCAGGATAGCAATTCTGAGCATATTTTAGACACAGTAGCGTGTCATATTACTACTAATGGTCCATCATGTTATGAAGATCTTATTTAAATTCTATATAGCAACTAGAAAGATTTTGGGTCTCGATGGTTTCCACAGAACGCCGATGATCATTGATTAAAATTGTCCACGATGTTGGCCTATATGAGTCATCCAGCATTCAAAATTAGGTTTGGGTATAGTAAAGGGAGAATTATATTTATTGGGGCTGAAAATTGTTCTGCTGCAAATTGTTCGGCGGCAAGTTGTGTGGGTGGCAAATTTTACGCACGTACTCAGACCCTCGGAATATATACCATAAACAACGGTATCGTACCCAGTCTCAGTTTAATACGCATTGATTCGCTTAGATAAAACTGTTATATCAATAGTTTGATGTTGAGATAATCTGCCTAAATCGCTACCCTCACCGTTTATTTATTAATGGTAATAAAAAATGAACATCACTAAGTAAGGATGAAGTCGTTCCAACTATGTTGAACATCATCCTTTCAAATAGTGACTGCATACAACGTAAACCATAGCCATAGCCGAGTGGGTTAACGCGTTGGCCTGGTTTATGGGAGGTCGCCGGTTCAAACACAGCCGGCAGACTGAAGTGTTTTTCGAATGTAGCACTTTAAATCAGTAGGTTCATCTTGTGAACCCGTAATGGTCAATGAATCCGCTGTGCGGCATCGCACACTGGCCCTTTGTCCCACAAGGGATTAAAGGATCCAATGAGATACAACGTTGACACAATATACGGAATTGTTTCGTCGTTCTGAAATGCATACAGAAGAAACTTCTTTTGTATAGACTTCAGACTATTAGAATGCACTGCGTGACTTGGATTCCATACAACCGAACCATATTCTAAATGTGATCTTACATGAGCATAATACACGATTTTTAGTGTAGCAGATAGTTAGCAGATTCTTTTCATGAAACCGCTTTTTTATAATTCTTACTTATTAAATCTACTCGTAAGTACATAAAGCTAAAGACTATACTATGGTTTGGTTTGACAATTCGTGTACTCGGGACATTCATATAACAAAAAGGGCTGTACATTTCTGTAGGAGTTTTGTGTGTGGTTGTGTATTGGGAGTGTTTGTGTGGGTTTGTGTTACTTTGTCGACGTGAATGTATATAATTCAAAAATAATGTGTGTAAATGTGTACGGGGAAATGCTGAAAAACTCCAACATCACTGAGGTTGGACGGCACAAGGGGTACATATAGGGACGAAAGAACACCTGACATACCGTATTGTGGTGGTGGTTTGCACTTGCTGTTAAATTAAATTAAATTGTTTACCATGTGCGTATATAATTATGTCATCAGCCAGCGTATGCGATGTGTTGGCATGAGTCGTTTCTTAAATAATTTATATCTATAATATCATTAATGAATATATTAAAAAGCCATGGGGCGTTTACTGAACCTTGTTGAAGGCCATCGTGTACATAAAATATATTTGTTGACGTGCAGACTTTATTAGCAACAGCGAAACATCTTCCGGATACCATATCACTGATCATTCTGGTAACATTTACTCGTAATTTTAATTTAATGAGTTTGTATATTAGACCCTTCCGCCAGACCGTATATCGAATGCTTTCTCTAGATCAATTAGACATGCACCGATGCAATCTTTGCGTTCAAGAACCAATAGCAGTCCGAAGTAAATTATACTTTTTCAAATCTTTGCCATTTTTAGGGATCGGAATGACGTTGGCCTTATGTACGTGGAAAGTAACATAGAATAATCGCGTTGTTAAAGAGCACGCAGTACCTCCGCATGACCACATCAGGAATTTTCTTTAGTACTACGTTGGGAATGCCGTCGTTCCCAGACGATTTTTTATTGTTAAGTTTTCCTAGTATATTTCTTAGATTTACAAGTGTTGTGAAATAATTATGTGTGTCTTCAGACAATCAGCTCGCTTTTCGTTGTTAAAAGACATGATTGGGTTATCTATGATTCCATCTCAAAAAGGTTAACAGTATTGCTAACAAAATTTCTAGTGTCTGATTTACTCAGCTTTGAGTTTCGACGATGAATCCTCTCGAAGTAGCAACAAACAACGTTTAGTTTTTCAAAACCGTCAAGACACTATAACCTCTCGGTCGACAGCGTCCGCCAGTGAAGGTCCACCAACATTACTTATGCCCGCTAACTCCAGAAGACTCTCATTTGAGAAGACAATAAGTTCACACGTTCTTTCTTTATCTTTTTTCCTGAAAATGTTGTTATTGTCTGCATACATTTTTGGGGAGTTCTTATGCGTTATTCCACTATTTTTTTCTTTCCAGAACCTGTTTGAACTTTGTATAAATTGCTGTTTATTAGGTTATTTACATTATTTAGCAGGGATTTTCTTTCCTGAACTTGTGAACAATTTGATATAATTATGTCTATATAATTCTAGGAGTTTTGTTAAGAGCCTGCTCTTAGTCTTTTTTATCGCTTTAGTTGTACGACTTTTGTAACGATCGAAAGGACTAGACGTTTTGAATTTAGGAATAACGTCCTTCATAGAGTTTAAAATGGCAACTTTCATTCGGTTGATTTCCAAATCAATCTCTCCGATCGACAAGTTGTGATTGTCTAACAGAACCATATCACGACACTGCAAAACAAGATTACTGATTGCATTTAGCCAGTTATAATGTTTTGCATTCAGGTCGCCTGCCACAGGTAAAAATGTTCTTACTTTTCCAATCCCAACTCGGAAAACAGTGTGTTCCATTCATTTCTGCACAGTTCACTGTTTCTTTGTGATGCATACAATGCCATAATACATAATCGTTTGTGGTTAGGCAGACTGATCCAAATACCCGCGGCTTCTAAACATTCAAATTGTTTTGTCACCGGTGTACAGGCAAATTAAAATTCAATACACTTTCTAATCAGAATGGCAATTCGCCCCCCTTAAATTGAGTTTATGCGGTCTTGTCGAATAAGTTCGTAATTGTTAAATGTCAGTTTGTATCTTGGCGTTAGTTTCGTTTCACAAATTAACTTAACGTCCGGGTTTTGTCTTTGCAAAAAGTCATTTAAATAGTCTCGTCTCTTCAAACTAACAATCAAAATAATATAAACGGATACGATCCTCATCTTGCTTATAGCAATGAATCGCGGCTCATCCATTAATATGTTAGTTTTGTTTTGTCTGTATTGAATAGGACGCAAATGTCTGTCCACTATTTATGTACTATGTATGTCTTGTGTTCTGTCTTTATTTTTTTTAATAATTCAATGTATTTTGAGCATCCACGGTAGGATGCCGGATGTCCCGTCGATTTGCATTGCACACAGTACAACGAACCTTTGTCCGACCTACCTTGCTCGAGCTTACACTGTCCTGACTCAATTTCCTCGCAACACTTTACGCAGCGATACTGCATATTGCAGTTTCATGCCGTATGTCCGTATCCCTGACACCGAAAACACTGTGTTGGACCAGATCGACGAACATCAGGGTAGCGATTTAGGCAAATTATCTCAACATCAAACTATTGATATAACAGTTTTATATAAAAATTCTATCAAAGCGAATCAATACGTTATCATGTGTTGTCATGCGTCAACCACAATGCGTAATAAACTTATCGATACACATTTTGCACCAACATCTATCGGGACTGGTCGGAACCAGGGTAGCGATTTAGGCAGATTATTTCAACCTATGTGCGTTACATATCGTCATATCGATGCGTTAATTTATTACATTAAATGTTTTTAAATTGAAAATTAAAATGTTTTTAAATGTAATTTATACCTATATTAACATTTATTGCAACTGGTTCCGCTGTAACTGTCAAAGCAATTGTTTTTTGATATTGTACATTTTATTGTTTGCATACACATATAGATTTTTTATTGTAAATAATTAATTGTACATAAAAGTTAAAGTTAAAATTAATTAATAATATTTAGTAGTAATGTAATGTAAAGGTACATTGATTCCTCCTGCCAGTTACCAACCCCTTTGAAAATGTCTAAATTAAAAAAAAATTGTTAGTAATTATTTTTTAAAAATATGATGCGAATGCGGCTACAAATGTCGTTTGAATTTTGAACCGGAAGAAAATCTTCTTCGACTTCCAATTCATTGGTTGCATTATTATTATCAGCATCGTTTTCTCATAGTTGTAATGGATACTTCTGGTAGGAACCTATGCAAATTGAAACAATATTTATTAAGAGAAATATACTTTAACACTAAAGTTCTTATTATACCTGTTGCAAAAAAACGATGTGCCCAAAGGATTTTATTTTATGCAGCCCGTGGTCTAGTAATCTATCTTTAATAAATGAAATATTTAAAAAAAGTTCGGCAAATCTCATAATCAAGGCGATAAAGACGATTCAACTCTTCATCTATGAGATTGACAAACGGATCGTTTGCGTCTCGGTATGTTCTTCGCCCTTTTGCAGGATGCTAACAATGTAGCGATTAAGGCAGATTATTTCAACCAATGTTGCGTTACATATCGTCATATCGATGCGTTATAAAAAGGTCAAATCACATTTGAAATTTTGTGTAAATATTTAATTTATTACCTTTATTTATATCAGTAATCATTTGGTGCAAAAAATGTGTCGATAAGTTTATTACGTATGGCGTTTGACGCATGAGAACATATGATTACGCATAGAAACGCTTAGATAGAACTGTCACATAAAACTTTTATATCAATAGTTTGATGTTGAGATAATCCGAGAAATAATCTGCCTAAATCGCTACCCAGGGTAGCTAGCATGGAAACTAATTTGCACAGAATCGCTACCCAGTGCCAATAAATCTTACGTGACTTTTCACAGTTCAAATGAGATATGACTTTTCCATATTCTATTTGATCCTAAATGCCGTAAGAATGTGAGAATATGATTTTCAAAAGTCACTGCGATTTTCTCCGTGGCTTTTTATTTTTGTTCGTAAAACTTGAATTTGAACGAGCTGATTTAATTAATTATTGTAAAATGTTGTCTAGCAAAATCGAGAGCAAAATAGCTCGATTCCGACTAACATCGTAACTCCCTAGGTAAAAAATCACAAGGTGGCAAATCTCTCACTAAATATTCATCAAAAGTTGCTTGCAACTTTTGGGTTTTTTTAACATATGAACAGAGCTTAAAAAACGAAAAGCAAATATTTTACACTGTTAAAAAAAATCGGCTATGGTGATTGCTGACACTTGACGGCTTGGCCCGATTCGATTCCCGAAACTGCGCTTGGAAAGATTTTGATTTAATTGTTTATTGTTCCCTCTTTATAATATTATAATATTTTAATCTTTCATGCTATATTACCTCTACGCATTTTGTGGTCAGTCTATACAAAATGCACCATTATAATTAATTATATATTTAAAATTTAATGTTTAAAGTATAATGGATTTCAAACATATTTTGTTACAAAAACTTGATAAAAAATATAATCATAATGAAAAAATAGATTATTTGGAAAGAAACATTTGTATAAATTCTGATATTGACCTTTTTCAAAAATACTACGGTAACATTCCAAATAAACTAAACAATGGAATTCAGCAGTCGGTAAACACTATTCCCATATTTTATCGAAAATTGCCGTTGAGAGCCAATAGCCTCGGACAAAAACTAAGGGAAGAGGCACGTACTTTGTTTTTACAAAAACGAAGCGTGGAACTATTGGACAATAGCGAATTAAAGGAGCTATGGACCATGCTTGAACAAAACTACTCTCTACCTTGTGTTGAGAATGAAAAGTATCTTTCTTATGACGATTTTTTAATAGTTATTAAACTAGTATCAGACAAATGCAGGTACTTTAGTTTTTTTTAATTAATATAACCAGTATAACAGTACGTTTCACAGGAGATATCTTACGGCATCAATTTTTGCACGTTTGCAGTCTGTTAGTGTATACCCTGGCCGAGTTAGCATCATGTCATTGTTTAATTATACAATGCGGAAAGTTTGGTTACAACAAACAAGAATAGGATTATCTTTATATGATTATACAGGTCAAGGATTTTTGCGTGAAGCGGTACGTATTACAATATTAAATAAACGCATGTATGATGGTTATTATGTAATTATTAGTGTTAAATTTATTTGTTTTTTTTTTTAATTTGTATTTATAGGATCTGGAATCTTATATTATGGAATTGATTCCAACTTTACAACAGCTTGAAGGTTTGGAAAAATCGTTTCATAATTTCTATGTATGCACAGCTGTAAGAAAGTTTTTTTTCTTTTTGGATCCGCTAAGAACTGGAAAAGTTCGTATTAAAGATATACTTTCGTGTAGTTTTCTAGACGATCTATTAGAGGTATTTACT
>JANSTU010019518.1:0-13716 GCA_027564075.1 Bolitophila hybrida
TATAGTTGATGGCCCAATTACTAGCTGGAGCGAGATACAATTCAATAATTTAACTTATTTATTTATTTTTGACATTTTGACATTTGACGATTTGCATTTTTTTAATGCACAAATATCAAACTAACGTCAAAAAGACTTCAGAATGTAAATGACTTCTAAAAAGACGTCTGTTGTGAATTTTGATGTAACTTCGAGGGACTCCGATGTGACTTCAGGTGACTTCGATTTACTTCCAAGTGACTTTCGAAGTAAACGTACACTGCCTCCAGTCAGTTGCCAACCCCTCGGAATTTACCATAATGGGCAATTGTGAAGGTATTGTGGAAAAAATAGAATAAATAATAATAAATACATAGATAAATACTTTAATACTTTTATTCGACATTTTCTGCCTATCTTTTACTTGTTTAACCTTAAGAGAGTTTCGTTAACTCAACTTACATTATGATTTAAGTTTTAGAGAATATTGGTAATGTGAATGTATGAATAATAAACATATGTCATTCAAAATATGCAAGAAGTTTCTGACCACTCTATATATATATATATATATATATATTATGGTTTCGATGGTTTAACGGCGGACGGACGGAACCCAATGATGGATCGACAGGCAAATCATCTACTGCATTTTTGCGGTCCATTAATGTCGACTACGATAAACTGCAAACTGTCTACTAAGGTATTTCGTTACGATTTGCGAAGGCGTTGCATGAATTTTATCGTAGGTCATCTCTTAAAAAAACGTAAGAAAATCCCTTTAATTATTATTTTCTTTTCATTGATGTTACCTAACTGTTTTTTCTCTTTTAGTACAAATATGTTTTATTGAATAAACAAACATACTATTGTGAATTGTTTTTTTAAAAATATGGTGAAATTCGTATTTAGTTCAGTGCCTCATAATATTTGACAGTCTAGCTGGTAAGACTTGCACTTAACTTCATTTACTTTAGTTTGTATTTGAAAAATGGCTGCTGCACTTGTAGAAACACCCAAGGTACGTTTAGATATTTCGAATAATTTAAGACTTAACGCCATAATAAACATAAAAATCAATTAAAATTACATTGTTGGATTGATTGCGTGTACTTTGTGTTAAAAAGAATTTTTGATTTCTTGCTAACTGTGTTTTAATGTCGGATAACAAGTGTGAGTGCATTCGAAGGGCGTTACAAATGCAAGTATCGGTTTTTTTTTGTTGTGGCTTTGCACGATAACAGATTGCAGGGCCAATAGGGTT
Source organism: Bolitophila hybrida (assembly GCA_027564075.1). Classification (NCBI taxonomy): domain Eukaryota; kingdom Metazoa; phylum Arthropoda; class Insecta; order Diptera; family Mycetophilidae; genus Bolitophila; species Bolitophila hybrida. The sequence continues at coordinate 1,244 of JANSTU010019518.1, forward strand.
TAAATGTGCGTGTGTGTGTGTGTTTGCAGAAATTGCGACGTTTTTAAAAACATTTCTGAGGTGCCCTTGTATGTTGAAAAAATAACTCGAAGTTGCTTTGCTCTTTGTTGCTATAAATAGGACACATTCTCCAGTAAAAGCGTCATATGTATTCCAAGAAATTCTTATTCAAGACACCCAAAAAATCCACGCATATTCTCTAGCCTTGAAAATAACTGCATTGTTGTTGTTACACACATACACTTAGCATATAATTACATATTGATAATTAACTGTGCATTTAGCCATTCCGACCAATCGGAATGTGTGCGTTATGACTTATATGATTAATATTACTATTAAGGAAACATTGAAGACGTCGGCGACCTACATTAAAGTGGCGTTTCTCTTAGCTTGAATAAAATTATTACGAATTGCGATCGCGTACTGCTTCAATTAAAAGACACTCGTGTTTATTTGTTTTCGATTAATAAAACACACATAGTCTGTGTGCATGTGTGCGTCTTCCGGTATAACTGTGCACACATATACTTATCTAAATATATATACACATATAGTCGCGGCTTTGTTGTCACTTATGTATACATGTGTATTTATTTAACTGTACTTGAGCTGTTTACGTTTGGTTGTAATTTAGTCAAGAGCAGTTTTAAATTATAATTGTGCTCCTTTCTTTTATATTCTTAAGATATGTCTGTAAGATTTGTATAAAATTGATGATTTTTATTTTTGTTATTTTTACAATTTTGTATTGTTTGCAGGTGGACCAGACTCTGCGTTCAATGAAACTGGCTGGACATGTCGGTTTCGACAGTCTTCCCAATCAGCTGGTGAACAAGAGCGTTCAAAATGGATTTGTTTTCAATATTATGTGTATCGGTAAATTTTCACCACAATTTAAGCCAAATATAATACTAATAATGTTTTGTTTGTATTCTAGGTGAAACCGGTCTGGGTAAATCCACACTGATGGACACATTGTTTAATACCAGCTTCGAATCGGTGCCCAGTCCACATACTTTGCCCAATGTAAAGCTCAAGGCACACACCTATGAATTGCAAGAGAAGAGCGTTCGACTCAAGCTGACCATCTGTGATACCGTTGGCTACGGTGATCAGATCAACAAGGATGATTCATTTAAAGCTGTTGTGGATTATATAGATGCTCAATTCGAGGCATACCTACAGGAAGAACTGAAGATCAAGCGATCGTTGTCAACGTGTCATGATAGTCGTATTCATATTTGCTTGTACTTTATTTGTCCAACTGGTGAGTACTTTTTGAGAAGTTCTTTGATTAGTTAATGGTGATTATTGTTTTGTTCAGGTCATGGTCTCAAGTCATTGGATTTGGTTTGTATGAAAAAACTTGATACCAAAGTTAATATAATTCCAATCATCGCCAAAGCGGATACCGTATCAAAGACCGAGTTGCAGAGGTTTAAGGTAATTTATATTTTTCCTCTAATATTCCTTTATATCCGATTTCTCCTTTTGAAATTATTATCATTTTTTCATCAAAAAATCTGTAATGCTGTAAACAGGCCAGAGAACTTAAAGACCAAGCTCATAGGTTTTTTACCAGCACTTCCAAAGGCCTTTTAAATTGTCTTGAAACACCAAATAAGGAGTTACCTTATTTTACATATTTTTTTGAATAATTTTCAAGCTAAGCTGGATTTTAGTGGTAGCCATAGTACGTCAACAAAACTCTTGGAAAATTTGGCTAATCCTGAAGAGGATGCTAAAGGGGCCCTGCTGTTATATTTATGGCTACGAATATAGCAATCACTGCATAATTTTATTTTGCATTTCAAAATAATCAAAATCGCCTCCTGTCAAATTTATTTCTGCACAGATAATAATAAAATGTGAACTGTAAAACATACAAAATTGAACTCCAAGCTCATTTACCTATAGTCAACACCTTTTGAATCACGCTAATTGAAAATATCCCTTGGGAATGGCGGCTCGAGGGTCGTGAAATAGTACTCCATGGCCAAAACATCTTGAACCACGCTAAGGAAAAACATCCTGTAAAGCTTTTTATTTCGATGTTCATATCGAGCTTGGTGTTCGTTTTTTTAACATTTGGCACTATGCATTTTTGCATTTTCTGTCATATTTTTTTTTTCTGTTTTTGGTACGCATTTTTTTTGCATCATCAGGAATATTCCATCCACAACTTATTTCTTTGACTTTAATTATTATCACGATAAAATAGCTTTTTCATAAAATTTAATATACATTGTTTGATCTCATTCTATTCCTCGTCAATTCGTCCTGATTGTATCCTAATTTCATTTGTTAAAAATATTACTTCCTATTGTTGCTCCTTACTTATTACATATTTTTACCTTTTGTCATAATTCCTCCTCATTTGCTAAATCCTGAAAAAATAGAATTATCGCAATCCACAAAAAAAACCGATCCTATGAGACTTCCGTTCCTTAAGTATTCTTCTTCTATTCACTGTCAAAAGTCTTGGATATTTAAATTAAGAATCAGATTGAGGAGCACCTCATATAATTTATAAAATCCACAACAAATTTCAATACGGTTTCCGTTCAGGTCACAGTACTTCAACTGTCCAGCCTAACGTAACTAGTGATATACAATCTTGATTCAAAACTCAGCACTCTTCTGGTTATTCTGGATTTCTGTAAGGCATTTGACATTGTATCCCACACTATCCAATGTAATTAACTCCGATCCCAGTTTTCCTTTTCATCGTCTGCAGCTAACCTTATCTGCAACTGATCAATCTGTTGACATTGCTGGAAGTCACTCTGATTTTATCCACATCTCCTCTGGCGTTTCTCAAGGATTAGTTATTATTTTTTCTATGTTAGTTAATGACCAACTTTTCTAAATAGTTCAACAAAGTTTTACCTCTTGGCCGATCATGTCCAATATTTGGGTAGGAGAAAGAATGTGCTTCAAGCCACATTTAGCAATGCTTAGGGGGATTTTTTTGAATTTCGTAGCGACTTTGTGACGTGTGTTGCGGAAGGAGTGGGACTGAATGGGGCGGCGGTGAGAACGATATTCCAGGGACTATTTGTCCCGGGATATCGTCTCGTCGAATGTGATATCGTTGTGGCGGAGGAGTTCTGCGGGCCCGGACGAACGCGGAATTGAGAGTCCTTCTGACTAATAGGGTGTATGAAACCTGGCACCGGAGATGGAACGAGAGTGATAATGGCAGGTGTATGTGAGTTTATTGCGGATGTATGTTTTGCAAATGAGCTAGGTGTGCCTGACTAGGTTATCTTCTGTCTGGGCATGGAAGTATGAATGAATTTTTACTCAAGAGAGCCTTGGTAAACACTAAAGCGTGTCTGTGCGGTCACGTTAGAGCCTCTGGTGTTTACCAAGGCTTTTTTAAGTAAAAATTCATTCAAACTTCCATGGCTGGGTACATGTGAATGTGTCATATATAATGACATCCGAAGACTTGGTGACTGAGGTATAGTGCAAGCCCAGGGAGGTTGGAATGTAAGTCGTGCACTTTGCAAGATGAATGTTTGCTAGGCGATCAGCATTTCTTGCTGATGATGTGTCCCTCGGTGTGCAGGGCAGGCGACTGACAGTCGTAGGGACATAAGGCGATGCTCCCCTAGCCAAGCTCAGTGCAACCAGTCGGTTCAAGTCGTAAAATAACTGATAGAGATCTGTGCCTGTAACCAAGGTTAAATGGTACCACGGGAGGCAGACAGCCCCAGAGACTTGTCTCTGCTGTGTCGACGAGGTAGGCCCCATGGCGGGAGTATCGTGGTAGCTTAAAAGTCAAATTCGCGACTAGGGTGGAGCAGTATTACCATCACCACCCGACGGTGAGCTACATCACAAAATAACTCAGGCAGGCACCCACGTACAAACCGGACAATTCTGGCCGATTATGTCCAAATAAATAGGTCCTGTCATCAACTTCTTCTGCGACAACATTTCTCATGTGTATTAAATAGATTGCTTTAAAACGTTCAAAAAACGTTCAAGCTATGGTATCAAACCATTACCAGATCTACAGGTCCTTATAATCAATGACACGCCTTGTCATACCTCTACATCCGTTAATTATCTTGGTATTATCCTCGACGACAATTTAAACTAGTATGTATCTACTAAAAAAAAATCTGGTCTCCGAAGTTTTTGGACTCACTGTCTTCTGATGACGTCTAAAACAACTATTTTTAGTTTGAGCATTACTCGTTCCATTGATATCGGACAAATTGCGATGGGCCAACTATGCTCTTCGAACTGGCACTGAAATAGATGCTGAGCCTGGGTGTTTAATCCTGTTATAAAAAATATACACTCAAAAGATTGAACATGAAACCAATTAGACAAAACATAGAAGAAGCTATCGATTCTTGTGAATTATTTTAAACCTAACACTCACAAAGGCTCCAAAAATATTATTTATTTTAATATATGTGTCTTCTCCATGAAGGTTTTTCTTTTCGCTTACACCTCCCAATATAATACATATAATTTGTTCATCTAACGCTGATAACGCCTTTTATTGTTTACAAATCTTTAAAATAAAATACTTTTAAACATCTGAAACCCCTGCTCTTTATTCAGGTTCGTTATGGCAGCAAAATGTTTCCATATTCACCATAATCTCCATATTTGGCTCCCTTGTCCCCAAATCAATAACATTGGTAGATATCGATAATTTGGTTCAAAAGAGGTGGCCATTGATACTGGAAATATATACTTTTCAATAATTTTGTCTAACTTTGCCAAATAAAATATTCGTTAATTATTGTTTTAAAATAACTTTTTTTTTTTTATTTTCAGTCTAAAATTATCCAAGAACTGTCTGCAAACGGAGTACATATCTATCAGTTTCCCACCGACGATGAGACCGTTTCCGAGGTAAATGTCACCATGAATAGTCATGTTCCGTTTGCCGTTGTCGGCAGTACCGAATTCGTGCGTATCGGCAGCAAGACCGTTCGTGCTCGTCAATATCCCTGGGGCACCGTTCAAGGTAAGTTTTAAAGAGTCCCTAAAGGAAGATAATTAATCGATTCGTATTTTAGTTGAGAATGAGGCACACTGTGACTTTGTGAAACTTCGTGAAATGTTGATTCGTACGAATATGGAGGATATGCGTGAGAAGACCCACACTCGTCACTATGAACTGTACCGACAGAAGCGTCTTGAGCAAATGGGTTTTACAGATGTGGACAGTGATAACAAGCCAGTAAGTCGAAGCTTTAAACGATAGAGAACTTGTACTAATACTAACGCATGCTTTTCGTAGGTTTCGTTTCAGCAAACGTTTGAGGCAAAGCGTTCGAATCACCTGGCCGAGTTACAGGGTAAGGAAGACGAAATGAGACAGATGTTTGTTTTGCGAGTCAAGGAGAAAGAGTCAGAGCTTAAGGAGAACGAAAAAGAGGTATGTAATATTCATGTCTATTCGGAATCAAGAGATTTAATTTTTTGTTTTTGTCTGTCCAGCTTCACGCAAAATTCGATAAACTTAAGAAAGACCATGCTGATGAGAAGCGCAAACTCGAGGATGCCCGCAAGAAGCTCGAAGAGGACTTTGTGGAGTTCAATCGACGCAAGACCCAGATGACTGCATCCCACCACACCCTCACGTTGGGGAAGAAGAACAAGAAATAATCCATATGCAGTTTTTGGGTGCAACTGCTATGGCCCGCCGGCAAAAGCTCTCAATAATCTTTTCCATTTTATATTAATAACAATTCAAGTAGCCATTAAGCAAACAACGATGATATATACACTCCCCCTAAAAAAAACAATAAAAAACAGACTCAAATAATGTAAAGTTCTAAAAAGTTTGTCATACATTTTAATCTTCTTATCCAAAAGTATTATACTTAAATATTATATATATATATTCGCAAAATGTTGTCAAGCATACACTTAACATACACATATTCTTTGCCATTTCGAATTCAGTAGATTATCATCGTACAAAAGGATAAACCACTTGCAATTTGCTTCTGAAAAACAATTATTCTATTTGCAGCATTTATTTACTATATTTATTTTCATAGTTTTTCCGATGTTTGTATTTGAATGTAAAATTGGTATTCTCCTATACTAAACAAAAACAACAAATTAGTATACATATTTTATTATATTTTCGATCTAAAAGCCAAATATATTATATATTATGAAACAAAAGGTTGCGTGCATTTTGATAGCGGATATATCTAAGTAGAGTAAAGCCTAATTTTGAGAAATTTATTCAATTTTATGAATTTCATAATAATAATTCATAAAGATTGTTCGCTCTTCTTCTCGTGCACAGCGTGAACTAATCTAAAATTCTATTCTAAATTCTTAAGTTAAGTACTTTTTAATCCATAAAATTAGGTCCTGGCGATGGCATTGAGTCCAGCAAATCGGACAAACGCTTCTGTTCTTCTGTTAACTTAAATACATCGTCGCGTTCCTGTTTGGTCAGAGTGCGTCGTTTCTGTTTGATAAGGGTGATTTTTTTGTACATTTCGACGATCTAACAAAAACATCTATTTAAATAACGAGAAATATATATTTTCGACTAAATCAAGACCTCATGATCTACCACATCCAATTTTCGTTTGACCTCAAGACGTTTTGTCTCTCCCTTTGCGGCTGCATGCAGTTTTTTCAGTTCATTGAAATTGTACTCTCCGATGGCCGACAGCTCAGTGCGCACTCGCTTGATTTCAGTCAGAATCTCATCTTCGTTGTTACCCTACAAAGGATTGTATGAACAAACACGTAGACTTCAATTTATTTAATTAAATACCCTAATGTCTTCGGGATCAAGCAGACCCTGCTCGATAAGTTCACGTTGTACACGTTTTTCTAAGCTGACTCCATTCTTTAGCATAGACATCGTTCGACTGGCTGCTGTGGCCTCGCCGGCTGTATCAATGTTTTGCAATGATTGTTGAGACTTTTCTGGCATAACGTTCTCCTCCAGCAGAGCGGCTACTAACCGTTGAGTCAGTGGTCCAGTTATTCCCTCTCCACTACGAAAAAAATGGAAAAGTTAATCACTTTAAAATACGTATTTTAATTTGAACTTTACATGCACTTTTCGCCCTTTTTCATCATATTCACAACCTCTGCACTACTTCCGGACATAAAACGTTTGTTGTTCTTTGCATTTGGATTGGAATTATCTTGTTCGTCCTTGAGATCCTCGGCAGCCCATTGCGAACTATAGTGTGGACCTAAATCGGGTATCGGTGGCAGAAGTGGTCCCGAGTACGTTTCAATCAAATCTTCGAGTAACTGAAATACTCAATTTTATAAAAAAAAGTAAAATTGCAGAAAACAGAACTTACTTTAATATCCTCCTGTGTAATGGGCATACAGTACGGCTCTACGGACAACCAGAATTTGTTGGGTATATCATTTTTAGGTACCATCATTTTTGGATTCTCTCGTGGTGCATGATTGCTTTGATAATGCGGCACCGCATCCATGCTGTCATCGGTATTCATAGACGGGACGGGTGAATGAACTGGTGCAGCCTTAAATTTGTTCAGTTTCGTTTGATTGCCAAAGTATTTGTTGTCCTTTAGCTTGGTCTTCTCTTCGGTACGCTTACGTTTACCCGGTGACGTTGGCTGTTTATCGATATATTTGCCCTTCTTTTCACGTTTGTCCTCTTTGTCAATTGAATCGTATTCCAGCTTAAGAGCACGATAGCGCAATGCAACCGTTGACAGAAGAGTCTCGAGTTCCAATTGAATGGCGTCCAAGTCTTCGGCAGGCATCGAATCGTCATGCGGTCGGCCCAGAGCTAAGATAAACAAATTGAGTAAATATCTAGTAATTTTCAACAGTTAAGATGACATACCTGCACTGTAACGTGGCAACATCTTGAAATTATCTTGTAATTTCATGTGTGCTATGTGAATCGGTCCATCCGGTGAACCGGGCGACAAAGGTGCCGAATTGGCAGCCTTGCTCACGACACGGGCATTACCCTGGGAACTGGTACTTGGCAAACTACCGCGAGCCTTAGATGAGGAACTGTTTGACATTTTCTTGCCCAACATTTCAGTTTTTCAAAACTGTCTGCATTAAAAAAAAAGTAAACATTAATCAATCATCACGAATTTAACAACATAAACAATAACAAAAGAACAATTTGAGCTCTATGGACTAATACAACCATTGATACTCTTTCCATACAGCCGCTTGTCAACAATGTTGCAGCGGGAATTCTTTATTTTACCTTTAATGTGTTTCCACGATTTATATATACAATTTATTCGACAGCCGTGCAAGAATTGTATTATTTATTAACTCTTTTTGCCGAATTTTTCCATAAAAATGGTGTATTTTTTCGAAATAATAGAAATTATTGAAATATAACAAAACGAATTCATGCAGCATGCAGCACACAGCTGCATTGAATTGTGAAGTTTAATAATTGCTAATGACAGTCAATCGCATAGAACTTCGTAGCAGCGATGCGTTCGTTTTTGTATTAACATAGAATGGCTGCGGACTGTGCACAATTAAACGAATCATTGTTTGATCAGAATGCTTTGACTGAAATGTATTAGTTAAATCATAATAATGGCACTATTAATTTGAAGATTTCACATCTTACACGCAGAATCATCGCTTACAACTCGAAAATACGACTTTTTGTATTATATTTTTTTTATAATAATACAAAACAAAACCTAAAACCATATTTATTATTGTTTAAGTTGTAGCGTTAATAACTTCAGGTTGTACATATCCGGAGTGCAAACAAACAATAACATGTAATACGCAATTTAATTGGTTTGTTTTAAAATCAGTTTTGTATGTTATTGTTGTTTAGTGGCGATAATTCGCAAACCAATAATGGTTGTCACCGATTTTCACAACTCATGTGTATCCTTTTTACCAAAAAAAAATATTTTTGTTTCTCGAATAATCTTACAAAATAACAAAAATATATTTGTAAATTAAAAAGTCCCCGAACGTAAAAGTGCCTGTTTTACCATTCAACTTTTTTTTATCTAACGCAGGCCGCACACATGCCACTCTTGACTGGCACTCTTGACTGTCCGTCAAAAAAATGGCCACACCACACAAAATCAAACGCATGTATTTATATGCACATACGCACACATTCCACACAGTCAAATTTGTGCCCAACACCGTTCGACAAAATCAAATCATTTTGGTTTAGTTGGCAAACTTTGGCGCTGTAGTCACTAAGTTCTGTGCGGGCGATACATGCGCTACGCAGTATATTTGATATTTACTCCGCGCTCTGCCGTTTGCCTTTTAACATATGACAGATCTGTCTGTTTAGCTGTCACTTAATATACAAAATTGGTCTGTAAGCTGTGAAATGCCTTAAAGCTTATCAGGACGCTCGTTCTGCCAGTCAATAGTGTCATGTGTGCGGCATTCGTAACGCAACTATGATCACAACGAGCGTCCCGAGAAACTTTTAGGCATTTCACAGATGACAAACCAATTTTGTATATAAAGTAACAGCTAAACAGAAAACCAATAAAGCAATTTAGCGACAAAATATAATAATATTATGAAATTTATAATTGCTAAAATTTAGGACAGGGTAGTGTCGAGGATTTTGTGCACATTTTTCGCATGCTAACTACTTAAATAAATCTACTATTTTGGAACGTAACCTATATTTATTGCACGTGCGTTGCAGTGCGTCAAGTAACTATTTTCTGTCACAGCGTCGGCAGGTACTGCTTACACAAATATTGCGGTGTTATGTTTGGGTCTTAAATATAAATAAATAATAATAACATATATTTCTATTGAGCAGAACCAGAAACTGTGTCGATTTGCAACCGCAATTTGTGACCCTTTACGCTTACACTATCACGGTATAATGCTCTAAAATCTTCATATATTATGTATATTATTTATACTATTATATTATTAATTAATGAGTGCTAAATTATTTAGATTCATAAATGTCACCGTGAAATAACCTGCAAAAAAGTAGTACTTTATATATATTTTTTGAATTACAATATTTTCAGTAAATTGGCGATATAGTTTATTCATTATTATATCAGCTATATATTTTGACATCATTTTGGCATAAATAGATAACTAAAATTACCTATTCAATAAAAAAGAAACACTAAAATTTGTATATTATAATAGACAATTCACACTTGACACATTTATGCAAATTAATATTTTTTTGCTGTACACAAAACTCACGAAATATATCGATAATAAAGGTGTGCCTTTGAATTAGCATAAATTGGAGCAACACACATCGGTCGCATCGTGCTTAGAGGATTTAAATATTAATTGTAGATATTAATTCGAATATAAATGCATCTCTTTTACGATTCTCTTTCATATCTACTATCTTATGTTTCCAAAACTGATGTCTATAAATTATGTCATTGTACGATGCATTTTGTTGTGACCCTGGAATATATGCATCCACGCATTTTTGCATTTATATCCGATCCGCTGTTCTAAGATTAACATAAATGCGATTAAAAGCGGCTAAATGTCAAAAGAATGCAATCAGAATCTAGAACTGTGAGCCAAAACTAAAGGTGACATGATGTAATTCCAAAATATTGTTTAACTTGTTTTTTTTTTGATGAGATGTGATATTGAAATATTATGTGTCACACAAATTATTATATTATCACTTGCTTTTATTGTTATCATTCAAACGATCTATATTTTTAGTGTATAAAATAACTTTCAATCTTTGATCTTATCTTATTGTGAATTTGATATATACACATTTATTATTATGTTCAAAAATTCACACCTGTGTCGGTCATAGTTGAATGGCAGAATTAATGATAGCAATATAAATTAATGTTGTTAATTTTATTGCAACTCGTTTTTTTTTCTTGTCGTGGTCTTTTTATAGAAATGGTGACGATGTTATCATCGTTTGATATTGAATAAACTGATTTTCATAGACAGTTTGTCGTATCTTTCGGTTAACAACTTGTCGACGATTAATACTCAAAATATGTTTGATATAATTTAATGTCTCCAAACTTATTGACACCTAAACTTCATTTGGAAAATTAGGACTTTTAAATTTAAACTTAAACTTAAACTTAAAATTCCCAGATGAAAAAACTTATTGTGAATTTACACACACAAATGATGACGTATGAAGTTTGCACTGATTGACAAATTTTTGTCGAGGTTTTAGTGCATTACGTTGCGTGTTTTATTAAAAACCCACTTTTTACACGTCAGAATTAATATGTTAAATTTCTATATGGATATTATTTACATGCTTATCGACAAGCGATCGTCGATACGGATATTAATAGCCATCTACTCAAATGAAGCTACTATTTTAGAACGTAACCTAAATGTAGTGTACGTGCGTTGCAGTGCGTTATTACTTTTTATATTTTCTGTCAAAACATGCGGTGTTATTCGAGGTGTTTAATGTGTTTAATGTTTAAATATGTCTTAAATATAAATAAATAATAATAAGACCATGAATGTAAGTATAATAATAATTATTTATCCCTAACATAGAACAGAATCTTTCTTCTATACACAGACTTCTGCAAAAAGAAAAAAAAATTAGGGACTGTGAGCTCTGAAGAAGAGGCTTTTAAGATATTTAAGCAGATCGTTGCGTCCGAAAAAAATCGTCTCATTATCGTGATGCTCTAGTTAAATTGTTTTGCGATGCAACTGCAGAGACGGTGTTGGATCTGCTATGTTTCTTACTGCTCTGAACGAAGATGATCGTCCAATTACATTTGCTTCAAGGACGCTTTACAAGGTGGAGAGAATTTATTCGATTACGCTTAGAGTGGCATTGGCAATATACTTCGGTGTTTTCTGGCCTTTAGTAACGATTTTTGGCGATAAAAAGGATATTCCGGAAATGGCATATACAAGGAAAAATTAATAATATTGCTGTCTTTTTATATTTTTTTCCAGTCGACGGACATACTGATGCTATTGTTTTGGATACTGGATGACAATTGTCACCTGCTGAATATACTACGTTTTGTCAAAGGAATGGTATAAAGTCGATTTTCTTCTATTATTATACAGAAACTTGGAAAAAACGCCTGTGCTGTGCGGATGCACAAAAAAGGATTAGCAGACAAGTTTCTCTCTTGTTTGACATCTTTTATCTTCTTTTTTGACCAAATGCAAATTATCCATATTACCACCCACCAATCTGGATTGAAATATCCTAATTGGAACATAACATACTTACACGTGGCGCTAGCTTCGCAAAGAGGTATTAAATGTCAACTTATGTGCCGTCGACAAATCAGAATTTCCGATCGCTTTATTCTAAACAAAACGAGGGGTTGGCAATTGACTGTGACCGTATTCTACTAAGCTCAGTGAGCCGTTTAAACAGCGCAGGGTCCATTTTGATAATATAAAATTAACTGCGTTATTAAATACCGTTGAACATATCAACAATTGTCAGTTTTGGGTCTTCTTTAAAACAAAAATGGTTAATTCACAAA
>JANSTU010019529.1:0-28530 GCA_027564075.1 Bolitophila hybrida
ATATGAGCGGTGATGTGTGTGCTTGTGGGCTGTGTGAGTGCGAGTGAATGAGGAAAATGCGCTTCGTCGTTATCCTCTCCGACCGCTGATTCCCGAAGATATATATAAATAATACATACATACATAGAATTACTGCGTTTATATACACTCGTTTTATATATAAATGTGTGTATGTGTTCGACGCGCCTGCGCACACTACACTGTTTTTGTACCCACAGCTAAATTTGTGTAATTCGTTTTATATATATGTATATATAAATATTATATATATTTACTTCTGTTGGGCTCCGTTGCTTGGCGAACGCGCGATATGTATGTGTACACACAAGAGTGTTTCCGATGCTTGTGCCTAACGCTAACTGCTCGCTCGGTGCTCGATGGAACGTTTTGAGCCCGTACGGTGTTTTATTCTACCGCGCGTTCGCTATGCGACTTGTCACGATCGCCAAACGCTCGCGTACTCGTTTGGTGGAAGCCAATGATGCACGTCCCAACTCGCAACCCGCTCGCCTGCTCTAAGGGCAGAGAAGAGCACCCATACTGTTGCTATGCTCTAAAACCGCATCTACGTGCGTTACGAAGCTATGTAAAGGGTGACAACCTACATACATAACGATATATTATAATATACCCATATCTATTTCAATATACAAAGAGAATTATAAAATATTCTAGACAAGCGTACGCATACACACACAACAAACATTATTTGTTCTGTTGTACTACCTGTGTTTGTCTGTTTTGTGATTGGTTGAAATGTAATGTATACAAATCGACGTAACGTGTGCAATATGTGAGGGTGTAGAGTGTTGATGTAAGATATGCTTAACTCGATTGTAGATTATTAGTTGTGCAATTTCTGTTTACATTTCATTTTAAATATTAAATGAAATGTATTTGATTATAGAAAAATAAAAACCTTTTCTTTGTACGTAGTATCTTCCTATCTATGTCTCTGGCACACTCACTACAATGTAACTGTAGCTTCTGCGTCTTTGCACACTTTGTCGAGCATTAATTTAACAGCACGATAAGAACACAGCAGTTCAATACGGTCAAATGTTGACCGCTTTGGCAGCGATTAATCAATTGCAGCGCGGCCCGAGCGCAAGCTATTATCCAAACACAAACAATATCTGTTGCTCTGTTGAACAGTGTGAAATATATATTAGGTTGTTTTTTACTAATATTATTTCTGTTAAAAATTGTGTTTGGTTACCTCAAAATTTAACACGCATTTGAGATGCTTTAGTATCGGATTCGGTGATCTGTATTTGAACCGAATATTGTGTTTGCGTAATGTTTAGTAAATAAAAATGCATTATCTATGTTTTGTTGTTGTGGTTTGTTCTTTGGAATCATATTTTTCTTTGTTAGGTGACGGCAACTGTGGTCGGTTTATAAATTGTCTTAAATGACACCAAAATTACGATAATATAAAATAAAACAAAAATTATTTAATATATAAATTGTCAATAACAATGACTGTTGTTTTGTTTGCACTGTGGGCTGAATAAGAGTCATGCAGCTCTTTTATAAAATTGTTTATTGAGTTTTTCCTTTTTCCATATACTGGTAACGAAGTGGAGTGATAACCTCTCCTTGCTTCTTTTACAGTTTTCCATAAATCGGTCAAATTATGCGTTGTTTTTCGACTTAATCGCTATTTCTAAATCAAACAGAGTTGTGGTCTAGACTTTTGAGGGCCAATTCATTATACTAATGTTTTCATAACTATGCCACGTTTTTACTAATTTCTAATTTAAAAATAATAATAATAATAATATAAAAATATTTTTTTGAAAATCCATGATATTGGCATGTAATAAAAGGCTACATCGTGTTTTTTTTTAAATAACTAAATACGTATTGGTCCATATTCTCTATCGATTGGCTCAACACCTCATACCTGTTTCAGAGTCTTTATTGTGTATTTTAGTTTAAACATTTATTTCCTAGAACACCATATTTTCCATTCTTCTAATATGACACTTGTTCTTTTGCAAACAAAATCATTTTCGCGGTATTATATATTCTGGTGCTCGGGAATCTTGAGCCCCAGGAGGATGATCAGGATCAACGAATGTCGGATGTGATGCAAATTGAAAATACAGATTTCGAGGATTACAGTCCAAGATCCTAGTGGAAGTTTAATTGAATAAGACGTCAGTTGATGTCTGTCAATGCTTTGAAATATTGAGCTAATCGATGATAGTTTTGCGGATCAGTCTAACAATATATTTGGCGTGGATCAGATCAGGATATTAGTCAATTCTTAGAGAATATTGACTATTTCGCCAACAACATGCCTTACTCTAATCTTTTTTTGTTGCATAGAAAATCATCTGATGTCTACCTCAAACTATTAATTAGATAGATATCTGTTTATCACCCAGATGACTTCAGTACTAACCTGGACACAAACATAAAACCCGAAAATATCATTAGGTTTTTGTATATACGTTTGAGAAAAACCTTTTTCGAATTAGTTTTATTTCCAAAGAACCGTCTTATTTGTTTTCATCTAGTACGTTTCATTTGATTTTGCCTTGTTACAATATTCGTCTATATTCATTTATGTATATATGTAGCTGTAATGTCGTGTCTGCTTTGCCTGAAACTCTACAATCCGAGAATTAGGTTCCAGATTAAAATGCAAATCTTAATCCTTGAATGACAATTAAATTGCAACATATTGTTTGAAATACAGAAATAATAAATGTCTCACCTTTGACGCATACACAGAAACCAAAGAATATTTCATTTTCTATGATTACATAATATTGTACGCTGGCTAGAAAACAGTCTTCCATGAACTGCGATCATAAATTATCATTTGCGACATACTATTAATAACAGTACATACATATACACTCATAATGTTAACCCACATTTATTCCTAGAAAACCCCTTTGCTAGATGAAAAGCATTTTATTGCGCATGCTCTCGCAGTACAGGCTCTCAATTCCAGTGGTGCTTTGTTTGTTTTTTTTGTTATAGTAGCTATCTACCCTCGTTTGAGGTAGTTCTATATGGTTAGTGGGATTGTATATGTGCGCACGGCGTTGGTGGTGATGTTTAACTATCGATTTTTCACTTTTGCATTTGCAAAATTTTGCAATGTCGGTCTTGGTGTGTCGTTGTGTGATGTCCGTCACAATGAACTTTACAGAAACGATGTATTTGTGGCTGAAATTATTTGCGATCGAATTCTGTGGCAACGTCAAGATAAAATGGTGCACATACGGTCGTAATTTAATTGTGGGTGGTTTTTACATATTTAATCAATTATGTTGTTTTAGAAAAAAATATGGCTGCTCAGTAGATATATTGCAATTCAATTATGATAAGTACCACCACCTTAAAACGTAAAATAGTATGCAGCTCAATATTGTTGATTTGCACGGTGTTGTAGTTGTTTATTTTGTCGAATACAAGCCGAAGTGGGTGGTGATGCTGCTCATGCGCCGTTTCGTCGGGGGCATCCAAGGTTATATTTAGTTATTTTTTTGTTGTTGTTGTCAGAAAATTGCATTGTCACACATTTTGCTACGCTCAATATTTACTGTTTTTATACATCTTGTATTTGTATGATTATTGATTATTGCACTCCCAACACACAACTTCGAGTCACAATCTCTCCGTACAGTCTGTACTCAAGCTCAGATTGCTCACCACTACCAAATTGCTATGTTGTATCGTGTGTGCTTACGTCTTTGATCCTAAAATACACGCACTTCTACACATTCAGCGCGTTTGCCGTGAAACTAATTTAACATTTTTGAGTATTTTTAGACCAATATATGCGTCGTGCCTCGTGCGAATGACGAGATAATAACAATAACGCTGCGTTAGAAATGACGACGTCAGTATCATGTGAGCGCGATTGCCAATCATTGTGTGTGTGTGGGGGTCGATTCTAACAAAATGCTAATCAGAATTGAGATTGAAGCATGCAATTTATTCACATTCACATTGACAACGCGTCGTTTTGTATATATTATGCTAATATTTAATGGAGAAAGCATCATATCATAAAGGTGTAAGCTATAACCAAATACAACGACTGTTAAACACGAACAAAACACAAGAGCAAAAATCTTCGCACAACAACCACCGTCGCACCGTAGCTTCGATCCGCGAGCACCTTCGAGGTTGGATCGCACAGACAAAAAGAAAGAAGTATAACCAATGAAATTAAACCGTACATTTGCCTCGTCTTGTGCACACTCTGTCTCTAAAGAACTCTCTAAACACAAGCCAAAACAGGTCCAAACCTGATTGTTCGTGCATGAAAAACACACACACACACACATATACACACACCACAACGCATACTCGCACAAGAAGAATTTGTATTTCTGTCGACGCAAATCTGTGTGCTCGCGCGCGACTCACCGACCGCTACAAGTAAAAAATCCAATTGCGCCTGCGCACACAAGAAATGTGTGTTATGTATTCTGCACGCCTTGAAAATGCAGCGATCTGTGTTTGTGATTTACTTTTTTTTACTTCTTTCTTCAGCAACAATCACGCGCACAATTAACGTAGCGGGCCGTCCGTCGCAACGAACGGTGAAGTAGCCACACAATAAAATTAAACTTAAACGTGTATATGTCTGCCCATCGTGAGATCAATTCGCCAGTAATTTTTTGATATTCTTTTTTATTGTTTTTTTTTGTGCGCCACAAAAAGTAAGCAAAGTAAAAATGTTAAGATTTGTTTTATTTTTCTGAGAGCAGTTTAGATGATTTAAATTTATTTTCGTAGTTGCTGGTTGCCAGATTATTTTTTGTTGTTATATATGCAGTTTTTTTTTTTGTTAAATTTAATTATATTTTTACATACATTATTTTACGGGCGTAAAAAATCACTCGATTCCTCTACATATCTTACAGACCAGACCAAAGTGATTCAAATATCACGTGACTTTTGACATTTCGATTGAGAATATGACTTTCTGGTAGTCTAATTTGTCCGAAATGATGCATTTGCATTTTAAATTTCAAGTATTTTCTTACTGATGTATTTTGAAATTTAATAACGTTGGCTAATGAATGCATGATTATATAAATGTTAAATTTTACATTTTTTACATACATTTTAAATTGTACTTTAATTTATTAAATATTTAGAGTATATAAATTATCATTGACGCAGCTAAAAAAAGTTTTTAAAATACTATGTAAAAAATGAGATTCGAAAACATTCAGAAGTTAAATGTCATTTCTTTCTTACAAATTAAGACTGGCGTAATAATTTATATGTACACAGATAAACTTGGGCTTTACGTATGCATTTTAAGGGCTGTCACAATCAAATTTATGAAACGCCCACGTAAGAGAATCTCTTACGTAGTTTGACGTTTTTTGTGGTTGAATAAAAAAACTTCAATATGTATCGGAAGTCTTTGTCTTTTAGTAAATTTGTTTCTTCGAAAAGGGCCATTAAACTACACCATTATGTTGTGACTGGTAATATGGTCAGTTTTAAATAACTAAGCCACAGACATTTGATGTGATAAACAAAAAGAAGTATAATTTATCTCGGCATATTTTTGTAAACAAACAAACCATTTTTGTTTGTTTAATAAGTAGGACGTATTTTGCAGATATCTCATAATAGTAGTTCGTAAAGATTCCAAAAAGACAAGTGGTTATTTAAGTGAATATTATTCTGGTGATTATTTTTAAAAAAGTGCATAGTGTGGACTTCAAAATGTGAAATGAAACTTTGAAAGGACTTATATGACTTCGAGGAGGGACTCCAGTCGATATTTTAATCAGGCATTATTTGTAATATTTTATAATTTATTATTATATATTATGTTTTTGCATGTGGATGGAATAATGGAATGGAATGGAATAATCGTACAGTAAAAAATATACAAATAGCTTAATTAAACATATTTTTAAAATTTGACATAACTTCAAAACAAAAAAATCGATAACCTCACATTTATCATCTAATTGTCTTTGTGTAGGCGAATGTGTCTGATGATGGGTTTCTATAATATTATATTTGTCAGCCACCGTAGTGTGTGTGCGTTTACGATTATTATTGTTACTTCAAAAGAAACTCAAACATAGATACACACACACACACACATACATACGGTTTCACTTATAAAAGCTTATAAAAAGCGATGCGGTAATGATAATGATTCACCGTAGTTTTTGGAGAGCGCGGAATTGGTATTATTATAACGTTTGCTTTGTATGGCATGGACAGTTTATTGTTTGTGTGTGT
Organism: Bolitophila hybrida; assembly: GCA_027564075.1. Taxonomy (NCBI): domain Eukaryota; kingdom Metazoa; phylum Arthropoda; class Insecta; order Diptera; family Mycetophilidae; genus Bolitophila; species Bolitophila hybrida. The sequence goes on from JANSTU010019529.1 coordinate 6,250, forward strand.
TAGTGCGTGACGTTCGCGTCCGCACCGATTTCGGTGCAGGGGGTTTTTATCTTAGATGAGACACACAATCAAGAAACTAGAAAATATTTATAATTTATCGTGAACATCTGTTGCTTACAGTGCGTATGACTCATAATCATATCAGAAATGTTTTATTTTGTAACATGTCGTTTATATAAATATCGTTCAAGTCTCTAGAAAATTTTAAGAATATGCTTTAGATAGATTATAATTGAATTTCTAAAAACAGGCATATTTCCAATATTATGTATAATTTTAAGATATCTCTTTGAAAATAATGCATTTTATACGGCCAAGGTGGTAGAATAACCTTGAAGCGGTACACTGTGCGTCCCGATGTACGTGCACACGCGCTCTAATGTAAACAACACACTAAAGACTAAAATGCAGCTCACAACCGCATGCCACCACCAGCCATGAACCATGATGCAAGGTGCGTCAAACAGTGTGTGCGCGTGCGCTTTATCAGTAACACACACATATATATATATACATACTTACTTTCATACATTAATTCCGAATCCGGTTATCCAATGGCACACAATTCTAGTGCATGTGATTTGTATACACAAAATACTCTCAAATTTGTTTGCTGGGCTGTACTTGGGTCGAATCGTAGCTTATGGATGAGATGAGGGGAGCCAGCCGCCACCACCACCAACACAGAAAGCTCATTATTGTGTAAGCTGTCTCCCTGTAAGCCCTGTCTTACTGTGCGCGAGCGACCGGCACAACAAACAGAGAACGCTTGTGGTCTCATTGCGCATGTCTCATCTAGACATGCACACTACGCTCCAGTCCCTCTATACCCCTGTAAATTTATTCCACTTACAATACAAAATAACGTGCATGTGTATGATGTAATTGGGTTTTTTTAGCTACTAGTGTGTGTATGTATATTTTGTGCTGCTGCATATAAACAAACACAAAGACACAATACCGCTACGAGTGCGGTGTTACGCGTTGTTAAGCGTTGACGCTAGCGTTCGCTCTGTTGTCTGGGCGATGTGGTACGGCCAGTAGAGTAGTAGAGTACATCAAATACATTGGATGTTTGCAATTTATAATACATAGATCAATCTACTCTTCTATGTATGCATGTGTGTATATATGTGTGAAAATGCGTCGCTTTACGTTTTATAACGCACTCATACACATATAGCACAAATATATTAAAAGTATATAGTCACCCCGCAAACCGCTCGCGTCACTCACGGAAATTGCGACTTTGTTTTAGTTGTAATACACCGTCTTTATCGAGCAGCAGCAGCAGCAACTCTACAGCCAGCACCATAGGATTTGATTTAAATTTAAAATACCGCTTTTGCACGATGTGTATGTGCACTTTTCCGGCTAACAGTATCGATTTTTGTTGAGCGTTGTGTTTTCCCGAGTGTCTTCCTTCTCTATACAATGTTTTCATCGGATATGCTACGATTTTGGGTTAGTGTTTTTTTTATTTCTATGGCGTCTGTTTGATAATTGAAACTCATAGACCATGAAAACGGAAGCATAAACTAATTTCGTCTTGGTCTAATGAATACACACCCGGCTCTGGGGTTAAACGTATTTTTTATTTGAAAAAAAGTAAATAATCCACTTATATTTACTGTAATTGTTAAAGAAAATGCTAAATTAAGATAATTTTCTAATAGATTTTTTGTTTTGCTTTTCCAGACTCACTCATGTGATTTGCGATGAAGAGGAGGGCCGATGAAGTACAGTTTGGGGCCCGCACTGGGTCTAACCGCATACTCACTACGCAGCAACAACACCCCGGGCCCACAGTATATCAGATTGCCTCTAGCGGAGCTCTAAAAACCACCAATGTGGTGTCAGATACGCCTTCGATGGGTGGCCCAGCACCAACTGTACAGTACACAACATGTAAGTGCACCGTTATACATCATCCCGTCATTTAAGAATTCTATTTAATAACATATATTATGTTTTCACTAGATTATCCAACATATAATACAACATCTATGGCCGGCACAAATCAAGTGAAGACAGGCAACCAATCGCAGGCGACAACCGTCAGTGGACCCTTACATGTTGTAAACACAACAGTTGGTTCAAATTCAGTGAATTCCATACGTCACAAGAGTGGCAATGGAGGCGCAAACAGTGGTGGAGGTGGCGTCGGTGTTGGAACACCAACGCCTGCTCCGACAATACAGAATGTGGTGGTTACACAGGGTCCCCCACAACCGTGCGGAGGTCCAACCGCCGCCGGTCAAGAGAAGTTTCAGCGACTTAAGGTCGAAGATGCTCTATCGTACCTGGATCAAGTCAAATTCAAGTTTGGCAATCAACCGCAGGTGTACAACGACTTTCTGGACATTATGAAGGAGTTCAAGTCGCAGAGCATCGATACGCCCGGTGTCATCCAAAGGGTGTCCAATCTATTTAAGGTATATTTTGATTGGTACTGCATGCTTGTTCATAAATTAATTTTCCCTTTTATTCTATTGTGATTAGGGTCATCCCGAGCTGATAGTCGGTTTTAATACGTTTCTTCCGCCTGGCTACAAGATCGAAGTGCAGGCGAACGATCAAGGCGTAGCTTTCCAGGTGTCTGTTTCCGTGCCATCGCCTTCGGGCAATATACAGATTACGCAGCCCGTCTCACCGTCGCACAAGGGCCCAACCCAATTCGTCCATACCCTGTCACAAAGTGTGAATCTGATAACGCATAATACACCGCAGAATCTTCACATACCCATTCAGCAACAGCAGCAACAACAACAGCAACAACAACAACCATCTCCAGTTACACCAACGCCACAGATTTTTGGAACAGTTCGAGAGCGAACAATATCATCGTCCTCAGCACATCAACTGCAGGTCCAGCAGCAGCAGCAACACCACCAGCAACAACAGCAGCAGCCACAACAACATCAGCCACATCAGCAGCAGCAAAACGTGCAAATTCAGCAACATCAACAACATCAACAACAACAACAACAACAGATTGGTATCAATGACGTTGTTAACAGTCAAGGCCATGCATTGCATCACATCTCACAAGCACACCAGACAATTATGCAAGCCGAACAAGCCGGTGGCAATCAAAATCAACCTGTCGAATTCAATCACGCCATATCGTACGTGAACAAGATCAAGAATCGATTCCAGACACAACCCGAGAAGTACAAGCGTTTCCTTGAGATTCTGCATGCCTACCAGAAAGAGCAGAAAATTTTAAAAGAGGGTCTCGGTAATCTACCGCCTGGCAAACAATTAACCGAGTCAGAGGTTTACGCCCAGGTGGCGAAACTGTTTGATCAACAGGAGGATTTATTACGTGAGTTTGGACAATTTTTACCGGACGCTACCAGTCAGTCGACCGCACAGTTTGTAAGCAAAGGCGGTGCGGTTAGCATAAGTCTGAGTACTAGTGGTGGTAGTGGTAGTGGTTTGTCACAGCATCATCCCGATCATCAGCCCAAGAAAATGTGCACTGGAAGTGGTATTGCTGGCAGTGGTGGTAATGCCGCAGTGTCCATAGGACATCAACCGTCCGGAGCCGTTAAATCGTACAACAGTGCTCAAAATAATAATATGCCACGATCAGATCGTGGTAGCAGTGGCATTTCCGGTGGAGGTGGTGAGTACCAGCATTCGTCCACGCCACATTCAGACAAAGAGTTCCATGGTAACAATAGCAATAATAGTGTAAGTGGTAGAGGCGACAAGGATCGTGTGCATAATTCAAGTGGTCACAATAAGTTCGGACACAGTGGTTCAGTAAAACGTTCTCCGTCATATGTTTCAATGTGTCTGAGTCAATTGGGCCGTGAGCGTGACGTGAATCCACCGCCAAAACGACACAAGCCAATCTGCAGGGATGTTACTCTGGCTGAAGCATCCAAGTACGGTTCGTTAAATGACTATGCATTCTTTGATAAGGTTCGCAAGGCATTAAGAAATCCCGAAGTGTACGATAACTTTCTGCGGTGTCTTACACTGTTCAATCAGGAGATTATCTCAAAGTCAGAGTTACTCGGTATGATAAGTCCGTTTCTGACAAAGTTCACGGAACTACAACGATGGCTACAGGATTTTCTTGGTTCACAAAGTGGTTCCGAGGGCATTCCATTGGCTGCAGCACAACGACAAGATCGTACACAAGGTGATCTTGCACAGGAGATTGATTTATCAACATGCAAACGACTGGGTGCCAGTTACTGTGCTCTGCCCAAGTCAAGTGAGGCACGAAAATGCTCTGGTCGTACACCATTGTGTCGTGAGGTGCTAAACGACACATGGGTATCGTTTCCGACATGGTCCGAAGACTCGACGTTTGTGACATCACGCAAGACCCAATACGAGGAGATTATCTATCGTTGCGAGGATGAACGATATGAACTGGACGTTGTGATTGAAACGAACAGTGCAACAATTCGTGTCCTAGAAGGTGTACACAAGAAAATGTCTCGAATGTCAGCCGATGAGGTAGCTCGATATCGTCTAGATGACTGCCTAGGTGGCAATTCTCCGACCATTCAGCAACGTGCGCTTCGTCGTATATATGGTGACAAAGCTCCCGACATAATACAGGGTTTAAAGAAAAATCCATCGGTTGCAGTACCGGTAGTACTTCGTCGACTCAAGGCCAAAGAGGAGGAATGGCGGGAAGCGCAGAAGGTAAATTCAAAATTCATTATTTTATTTGAATGATAATTAATATTATTTATTTGTAACAGGGCTTCAACAAGCAATGGCGTGAACAAGTAGAAAAGTATTACTTAAAATCACTAGACCATCAAGGCATTAACTTCAAACAAAACGACATTAAGGCACTGCGCTCAAAGAGCCTCTTTAATGAGATCGAGACCTTGTATGACGAGCGTCACGAGCAAAACGAAGAGGTTTCGGCCGATCAAGTGGCCGGACCACACCTTGTGCTTAGCTACAAGGACAAGACAATCCTTGAGGATGCTGCCAATCTACTGATACATCATGTGAAACGACAGACGGGCATACAAAAGCAAGAAAAAACCAAGATAAAAAATATTATGCGTCAGTTTGTGCCAGATTTGTTTTTCTCTGCACGTCAACAACTTAGTGATGACGAACGTGATGATGGTATGTTTTTCTTTGAATTAAAATTTATTATAATAGTTTATTTAATATTATTTTTTTATGTGTAAACAGACGAAAAAGACGTTATGGACGTGGACAACTCTGACACTGAGTCAAAGCCACCAAAATTGTCGTCCGATAAACAATCCTCCTCCTCCTCCTCTTCTACCAACATAAACAATATGTCGGAAATCAGCTGCAAGGAACAGCTACCACCGAGCCCTACATCTGCGTCAAACGCAAACATTAACTCAAGTGTTGTAGTGAAAAGTGAAATTAGTGATCGGACTCAAATGCCATTAGCCACCTTAGCCGGTTTGACTGTAGTGTCATCTGCCAGCACAACCATAAGCTCTGGCAGTGGCGGCCAGCATCATCAAATGAGCACCGCAGACAATAATCTAAGCACAGTACTGTGCAGCAGTGCAACGACGCTTAGCTCTACCACTACAACAAATAATGTACATAATATGTGTGGTGGAAATAATTCGGCTGCAGTGATGAACAGCAGCAATAGTACTACCGATGTAATGGAGATCAAGCAGGAGCTTGACCGTGACACACCGAGTCCATTGTTGCCACCACATGCTGTCAGCAAACACTTGGTAAGTAAATTACTGGCACAGTGGGTTTAATTAATTTAATAATTGAATTGATGGGAATAAATGTCGTGTTTGTGTGTAATTTTATTATATATAAATGATGATTGTTTTATTGGATGATTTTTTCGAAATGCTTGTGTTGGGTTCAATAACACCGATAAAAGCACGCATTAGATATTGGCATAAATATTGATTGTTTTCGAGTTTTATATTGGCACGACAGAGTTCTAAAACAAATTTATATACATAAATACTCAAATCTCATCCTAAAACATGTGCATTCATTGATTAGATTACATTCACAGAAAAAGATATGATTATATTATAATAAATGTATTAATTATGCTAATGTCTACTAATGATACAGTTGAAGAGCTCACTTCACCTCACCTAGCACTTTTTTGCCTTCGACGCAATGTGCTCGAAAGTGAATTCATACCATCTTTTTTTCTTTCTGAGACTCTCTTGTTCATCTTTTGTCTGCAAAGCTGCATACATATTTACAAATTCATGCAATGTTGAACTTGTCGTTATCAAAGTAAGCGCGTGCATGGTGCAAGCACAGTCGGTAGAGTGAGCGGAACCACGACATTGATGTTGACCGATTTTTTCTCTCACCTCGACGTCGTTGTCGTCGAAGACCGACGCTGCGCAACCGACCGTCCGTCCGACGGACACACTCAACGTCATCACGATGTGTGCGTGTGAAGACAACCTCCATAAAGACCATTTCATAATATAATATATATATATAATATTTTAATTTGTTTATATACTCAAGTATAATATGTTTTTGTTGTTGTTTTCATTTGTTGTTATACAGCGCCCGCCGCATTGTAAACGTGCTGTAGTTTATATATGCATGGTGTTCATGTGTTTGTATGCCTTTTTATTTATGTATATGTGAGTAATGAGCTCGTCGCATTCATAATAATCAGGTTAATTTAATAGTATAGCAATTATATTGTGTCATGCTTGTTTATTATGATGGCAGATTGTTGAATTGTAGATATGTTGTAACGGTACACTCTTCGAATGTTATGGTGTGATTTTAATGCAATCAAATGAGTCAGTTTGTAATGTAGGAAGTTGTACTCTATCGACTAGCATCAATTTTCTTCCGTCCCAAGTACCAGACAGCTTTTACTCGTATTTCGGAATTCATTTATTTTACAAAAATCTCAAATTCTAATATCAGTATCAAATGTTTCTTTGCCTCGGCGCAGATCCCTCATGGTCTGGTTTAATTTCACAATCATCGCGTACTGTATACACATGTCGCGATTTATTGTTGATCAATTCTGCGTACCTTTGCATTTTTTTCACGACACGTTTGCTCAAACGTACATTCTGCATTTCATTGCAGTCACTTCCCGTAACTGGTGGATCGAAGCTTCATGCAAATTTGCAATATTTCTATAGTAATTTAATTTTAATAAAATTCTGTTTGTTATTTTTTTTTAATCATATTTTTTATGTTTCATTTGTGTCTCTGCAGGAAGAAGCGTACACACTGTTTTTGGCCAATAACAACTGGTATCTGTTCCTGCGATTGCACGCTATTCTTTGCGATCGCCTTCGCAACATGTACGATCGAGCTCAGAAACTGGCTGCAGAAGAAGCACAGTATCGCAATAATCGACGTGAGTCGACTGCAACAGCACTCCGACTAAAGCCCAAAAATGAGATTCAGGTTGAGGAGTACTATCCCACATTCCTGGATATGCTCAAAAACGTGCTGGACGGTAATATGGATGCCAGCAACTATGAAGATTCTTTACGTGAGATGTTTGGTATTCATGCGTATATGGCGTTTACACTCGATAGGGTAAGTGATTTTGAATATATATTGTTTAAATAGTGGTATTAATTGTTCTGTTATTTTTTTGTAGGTTGTTTCAAATGCTGTCCGACAACTGCAGCACTGTGTGACAGAGCGTGGTGCTCTGGAATGCGTTGAATTGTTTCAATCAGAACAGCGCAAAGGTGGTGCCGGAGGTTACTGTAAAACAGCGAACCGACGGATTGCCGCAGAGCTGGCATACCAACGACGAGCAGAGGGTAGTCTGCAGGACGAGAACTGTTTTAAAGTGTATATTGTAAGTGTGATTTTTCGCTTTTAGAGACACTTTATATTAATTCATTTTTTTTTTTACTTTTTAGTATAAAATCGATTGCCGTGTAACGGTAGAGCTGCTTGACACCGAGTCCGATGATACTGAAAAATGTGTGTCCAACACACAGGCGTGGAGTAACTACGTAGAACGGTACACGAACCCGAATAGCGGTGTCACCAGTCTAACACAACGCAGTGGATCGGCAGCTGGTGGAGATGGCAGCAGCAGTGGTCTAATTGATGCCACAAAGATGGAAATCAAAACAGAAAAACCGGACGATGAAATGGTGAGTTTTTGATGCCTATTTTGTGTGTTTTTTATGGTTTAAGTTCATTTCGGGCGGACACATTTACTTTCTGTTGTTTTTTTTTCATCAATTTTATGTTTTGTGTCTGTTGTTTTTTTTCTAACTTTGGGAATATGTGGGCGGCGTACGATGTTTCTGCACACAGTGTTAATTTTAAATAATTTTTCTGTAATTTTGTTTTTATTTTGTGTGTCCATCGTTAATATCCTCTTATTTGTAATGAACAACCAACCGAAACTAATTCATGCTTTTTCTAACAATTTCTGTACCAGGTCAAACAAGAGGTGTAAACCCCTCATCCCCCCTCCACAATACACACAAAAAAGTAAAATCATACTCAATAAAATCACAATCTAGTAGAATGGCTGTTGTTAAGAAGGAAAGGGCTATCTCTTTATACATATAAACACAATCACACACACACACATTTACATCACACATGTACACTAAAAAAAACACATATATTTTTGTTAATTTGTATCTATAAATAATTTTAAATATACATGTATATATACTCTCTATATAATATACATTTATATATAAAGAGACAAGCAATTACATTCTATAAAAAATACGATATATCTATAGAGCAGATTTCATTTTAACAACAAACATAAAATACTTAGAATAAGTTTTTGTGAGACTTACAAATAAATGAACAAAGTGAGAGTAAATAAGGACACAACAACAAGAAACCACCAAGTACATAAGTAATTATAATTATTAATAGAATTCTAGCAAAACCTGTAATATAGTTTCAAAACTCTGTACATTCTCCGTCTGCAGACGGGCGGCGCTAAAAGATATATTTCAATCAATCGTGTATGTGTGTTTTTTTTCTATTTGGAAGGAAAATCGAATCGTTTTTTTTTGTGTGTAGAGGAACAACATAATCTCTGTATGGCACTTCTTGCAAATAAAAAAAACTAAAAATTTAAAATAGAAATTATTAAAATTGTAAAAAGCAGAAATTTAATACAAATTTATATATTGTTTAACACATATTTTGTCAATTTTGTAATTAATATAAAAACAAAAACAAGAAATTATTCGTATTCAAAAATATATATAAATGGCAAAAGGCGTACTTTTTCACACAAACAACGCGATAAACAAACTTGTAAATATTGTGGCCGAGCCCGAAGAAGGAGAAATAAAAGAAACTTTTTTCCAAAAATAACCATACAGTGTTTTTTGCTCTCTATAGTTTTCTCTTTTTTCATAATTTTTATTGTAATAACAATATGTAATTATTTAGTTTCAATATTTTGTTAAAGCGGGTGTTTTGAGGTGGTGTTAGTTTACTTTGTTTTTTGGTTGTGCTCAAAGTTTAGTTTTAGCAATAAAAAGCACGTGGCGGGCTGTGTGTGTGTATCTCAGAGCAAGGCAAGCTGATGTTTTCTGTCAGACTTTTCTACGTATTTTCTTTTCTCATATTTTAATTTTGACTGCAGAAAGATCATTTCATTTTATATTATTTGCGTATTTTGTGTCTTGGCTTTTATACAGTGTTTTGTTTAAAAATATATTTTACGTGGTAATCCTATATTTTGCTTGCAAGTTATTTGCTATTGGTTTTTTTGTGTATTACTCTTAACTATCTGTCTATCTGTCTATGTGTTCTATTTATTTTCGGTGGTTTTTTATTAAATTATATATATATATATATAAACATAAATTGTACATTGCGATGTGTTGTTGTTGTTGATGTTGTTGTTTATATCATTTTCGTTAATTTTTCATTTACATTCTTTGATTTAGTTTGACCTGGTACAAAAATACAATGCATCCCTGTATTCAGGACGATTGCGTGTGTTTTTGAATAACAATAAATCATAAATTGGATTAATTTACAAAATTATAACTGTATATTGTATATTCTTTAATTAATGCATTCTTGTTTGTATCCGCATCCCACTTTGCTGTTCTTCTTATCTCGCTCATTCATAAATAACCATCTGCACGTGTCGTCTGTTAACTGAGCTTTTTGTTGTTTGCAGTGTGTACAGAATGTTTGAGCTACATCCGCCGCGCGGGGCTGTGATCGCTCTGCTATAATATCGGCGCTGCCAGATGGCGCACCGGTGAGAAAAATGCCGGTTTGATTTTGAAGAATTTGCAGACGATTGCGGCGCAAAACACGCTGTACACGCCGCGCGCACACATGCTTGTAAATACATCATCCTTAATCAAGCTTTGAACAACAAACGAAAAAACACATTTAGTTTCTATGCCTTTTTGTTAATTTAAAAACTTAGAGAGAACCGATTTGTGACCACGTTTTTTCACAGAGTATCCACCAACAGCAAATGTCGCGAAGACAGTTGTTTTTGCATCGGAACATTCGACGGTTTAAGTCCAAGCATGTGCTGAGCCATTCCGTTGCGTTGCACCATGCAAACGATGGAGACACCAATGATGCCGATAACAGTCTTACAATATCGACTGAGTCAGTGACCGAGTCGACGAGCCTGACTACAACAACTACGACATCGACGAGCCCCGCAGGAATTTCCAGCTCGACGACCGGTGGTGCAGCTGACGGACTCGTTGCGCTCGCGGATGTGTCCGGTGTGCAAGCGTTTCCCTCGGAAGACTCTTTCTGGGGACAACGACCACCGGAACGTATTGGATCAGGTGGTAATCCTGAATTCTTTGCCGACGACCGTACCGAGGTGAAGTTGAACTTGAACTCGTACAAAATGGTGTTTGTGATGAACAAGGACGTTGTGTTCTACAAACGAAACTCGATTCGACGAGCTAAACAAGTTAGTTTTGCTTTTTTATTATTACTATTTTTAAATTACTAAAAATTAAATTAATTTTCAGACTCATCCAGCCGTGACGACTGCCATGTCCAAGAAATTCCATAAGTTTGTTTCGAATTGGACCGAAAGTCATGTGTCCGAATCGCAGAGCGTACAGTGCTCTGAATGGTTTATGGGTCGTCATCCCGATCTTCTACCGAACGTGACGCATCGACTACAGAACAACGACATCAGCCGAACACCGTACATGATCTACAATCGGTATCGCGTGCAACGTTCCAGTTCGGTGTCTTTGTCCACTTCGTCAACTTCTGAAAGCTAGTTAAAACTATGCTATCCAGACACACACACCAACGTACATACAAACAATTAAACAAAAACCCAATTGTAAATATTAGAGACCCGAACAACTGAATTGCAGCAATAAAATATAAGTTTTAGTGTTTTGTATAAATATATACATATATACATGTATATATACATAAAGAAAGAACAATAGATCAATATTCGCCACGTGTAGTTTTTAATTATTATTCTGACCCAAGTCCTAATATAGCAATTAAGAAACAGGCTCTCGCCAAGCACCAAAATCAAGCAATGTGAAATATTTTATTTTTTCTATGTAACATAATACTATAAATTATATATTGTGGTACACATAAACAAGTGAGGAGAAACAGTGTTAATTGTGAAAAAAAATGAAGAGTAATATGTGCTAAACTATTTATTAGACTGTAGACAATCTCAGCCACACCACAAATACATACATACAAAACACACAAGCCATTTGCCGTGGAAAACAAAGTGCGATCACGTTGTGCCAGAAGAAACAGCTGTGCTGTTTCATAAATGTACGGCATATACATATAAACACACTTACATTAAATGTACCCGGCTATTCGCTTAGGATTAGTTGATTTTACGATATAAATACATTTTAATTATTAGGTTTTTCTCTAGATTTAATGTTGTAATTAAAATCCATACAAATATAAATATATAAACATATTATACATAAATTTTACGATTATAAATTAATTATTTTTATTGATTATTATTTAATTATCTTGTAAAATGCACATAATAACTATATATATATATAAATAATATAGAAAATTTAACGTCGAGTATGAAGTACGCGCAGTTCGAGCGTGTGGTCCCTAATGCGCTCGAACTGGCTTATTGTTCTCACACTCTAGTAATATTCTGTTTTTTTTTTGACGTAAGTGTACATGTTTTTGTAATATGGATCCAGAATATATATAATTATAATGTTTTATTGAATTAGCCGTGTTTAATTTGCTTACAACTTTTCTGCATATCTTCGATTGTGTATATTTTTTGTTTTGTCTTAATCACAGTGTTTTGAACTACTACTCGCCAGTCTAAAGACAACTTCAATAATTTGAGGTACGTATTATTAAACTTTCCAACAAAATTGTCCTACTAAAAAGTCGAATTGGCCTAATACTACGGTTGCGAAACGTAGAAAGTGACCACTATTCTGACCGTAAAACAACAAACGATTGAACGCTGTCACAGTCCCTGACTGCCAGTGGTGGATGTTACGCCGAAAAACGACTTTCAAAACACTGGATACTTATCAAAAATGTTGTTTTCGGATTTTTTTCTAGTAAAAATGTTATTTTTGGATTTTTTCACTTGTCGACACTCGAAAAATCATTTGCTACGACTGAAAGCCGTTCAGTCGGATGTCAAGACTAATCGCATTACGCATTATTGTGTTTTGTTTCTGTATTAGCGGGCCTACCTTTCCCAGCAGATACGAGAAATTATACTCACTAAAGCAAATCGTAAAAGAGCTTCCGATCAACGCCACTGGTCTCTTCCAAATGTCAGTCTTCTTGCGATATCTTGCGCGAGAGTTTCTTTACCTCCTCTACAGACTTGATCGCTTTAAGTAGCGATTGATCGTCATCCAATTGTTGTAGATAATCCATCTGAAAACGTAAATTGCACGGAAAACACATTTGAAAAGAAAAACCGCACCACTATAACTTCAAAACACCGCCAATAATAATACAAATTATTTTATATAAAAATTCTCAGCCAAAGTTCAAATATTTTAACACAAGAAGGCATGAAATGGCAATAGAAGGTGCAAAGAAGGCATCAGAAAAAAATACGCCGTCTAGCATTTACACGGAAGGCGGTCAACTAGTCCAAGAAGGCGAGAGGCGACAGTCTTAGATGTTGAAGGTTAGAAACTATCCCAACGGACGACGCACATACGCCTTCTATTTTGTATAAAGAAATCGTCATTACGTCATGTGTGTATTCGTGCTTTTAGTTATTAGATGGACTGGACTATATCATACATTGATTACATCCTGCTCGAGATAGTAATACTTGCCAGGCTTAGTTCAGATATTGGAAGCGCTACAGTACAGTTTGGAATTCAGGAACAACACTCAACTTTTCACCAAGTTCTCTGTCTCACAAATCACATAAAAAAGCAAAATCTACAGATTAAAAAACAAACCCTTCGCATTCGATCACATTATACACATATTTGGAGGAATAAACCCTTTAAAGGGTGAGAGGGCTTCAAAGTTTTAACAAAAAACAGTAAAAGTCAATTTAAAGTTAAAAGGGGGAATGTTAATTTGATTCATCATTGTATTTTTCATAACACATGGACGCCCTTTCACTCTCTTTAAAATACCGAAGAGGTGGGCGCCTCTTTTAAAATTTTGCCTATTTTCATATTGAATAAGTATAAAAAAATAGACAAGAAAACCAATTATTTTTTTGCGCCAAATTAGCTAAAATTATCAAAATTTTACAAATATATTGATATTGGCCGCTAACTTGGATTTAGCATTGTTTTTTTTATCTATTTTTCAAATTTATGTCAGCAGTCGAATAGAATAAAATAGGTTGTTCGGCATTTCAAGACCTTCTGCAAAAAACACACAGCAAATTGGTCACTTTCCTACTTCCAAGTTCTGTAGAAATTTACACGCACACACACATTTACATCTATATCAATAAAATAAGTAAGTTATATTAAACTTACCAGTCATTTAGCCATTAGCCAAATATTAATTTATATTATATAATTGCAATATTTATTATTATCGGTATCAAATAAGTATACATGTGTGATCAAAATATCCTATCTTACAAATTTGGCGTCCCCTTTATAATTTTAAAATAAAAATATTTATAAAACTAAAACTAATTATACTATAATTCGTATAATTCTGAAATCATCTAAACAACTGCTGCTGTCAAATGGCTAGGATCCTCATCCAAATCGGCCATGCCAACGGGACTAACCATCAACACCGAGTATTGAATTCGTTTGTTCGTAAAGAAACTGTAAGTGTTGTCGAAAACAACAGAGTCTATGAAAATAGAAAAAAAAAAGATTTAGAAAAATTCAGGATTTTGTTTGTCATTAAAATATTTACAAGTGCACTCCGGCTGACACATTATAAAACCCTCTTCGTCCAACTGATGGGCTGCAACTCGTCTTAGTTCAATTTCGATTGTCTCCTCGCCGGACTTGTCGTTTATCTTTTTTACACCAAATCGAATGTCGTGCTCGTAGGTACGGAAGTCCCATCTGACATTTAAAAAAAATATTATTATATTTTAATCGTAATCCTAAATGCATCTGTCACAAACTTGAGTAGACTTCCAGCTTCCTCACACTTAAATGTCAGCTTTATCTTGTCGCCGTTCTTGATCGTAACTTCAGTGAGGTCATCATTTCGACTGGCTGCATCCATTTTCAAGGTATAGAGTTCTCGAGGAACAGTACCACCCCAGTTAACCTGCAATCAATGTAGAATTAGACAATTGACTTTTATAAATCGTTAAAATAATACTTTTTGTAGGCATTTCTCGTTGCCGTCATCGTCAGTCATGGTGCCGCCAAAGTATTTGGGCAACTGAGATTCGTCCATAATGGCCAGCAGTTCGGGTAGCCATTTTTTCGACTTTGAGTTAAACATGAAAATTTTGCTAATCGTATACTCGTCCAGGAAGCGCTTAACAATGTTAAAGGCAAACACAAAAACCTTTGGAACTGCAAATTATATCATAAATATTTGGTTTTTTTTTCATTATAACCTAAATAAATTATGTATACCGTTGATTAAATAGCAGCACTTCAGAATTTCCGGATAATTTGTCTCGTAGCTCTTGATCAGCGCAATGACAACCTCGCCAGCTTTATATAAGATTATAAGTTTAATGAAAACTAATATTAAAGGGTGTAATAAATATTTATACCTGGCCGCCATGCATACTGTTTGATATTAAAACCTTCCATGTCGAACAGAATGACAAACTGTCGTGCTTTTGGCCCGTGTTTCTGGCTCTGTTCGTATGCGATACGCATGTAGAACTCGAGATTTTTGATTGTGCTCCGAATGAAGTCAGCCCTGGAGACTGCGTGCAGCATTCCATACATATCCATGCCGGCAAATGGAACAACAATAACTTAAACAAATAATGGTCATATCGTTTATATGAGGCTATTAAAATTAAGTGATTTTAGGCGAATAAACTCACTGGGAGAGCCCTCCTTATCGAAACCGCTAAGTCCATGTGGTGTAAAGTCACGCAATGGTTTCGGTTCCTCCCAACTTTCGATTCCATCAGCTCCCCAGCGTTCGCGCCACTTGAACGAATCTCGTAGCATTTTCTCTGCATTCTCAGCATTCCAATTTCTGGCATTTAGCCAGCGCACCAAAAAGAAGTCATCGTGTTCAGGCTTCAAAATATCCGCTACGGACCGTCGAAACTATATAGAAACCACAATATTTATATTTAGCATATACAATATAATTGGTATATAAGTTTGTTAGTACAGATACATATACTATATATATATATATTTAAATCAACCTTCATACATACACATTTAAATTAAATAAAATTATACTACGCTTACTCGTTTGCATTACAAATCAAGCGTACGCGTAACTTGAGGATACATTCTCCGACTATGTTTAGTCGAAGAATACTGGAAAGTTGCTCTTGAACTGTAATTAATCGACCATTCACACTATATAGAACGTAAATCGGATATATCATTTAAACTGTACAATTAATTAAACAGTTTAAATAATTCGACATGTATACATATCATTATAAAGTTAAACATAACAGGTGCGAACTCTGCGCCGTATTTAATTGAACACACCGATTTCCCTGATCGATAAGACATCGCAATGCACTGCATAATCGAAGACAAACGGTTTGTTTGTAAATATAAATTGAATATAAGCAGCATAATAAATAATATAGCTAATAGTATTATTTATACTGTGTACATATATAATAATAATTTTGCTATTGAACTGTGTGTATTGATGCTGCAATATGCAACCGCAGCACCATCGGCCATAGAATAGTCTGCGGGCACGCTATTGAATTCACCTTTTAAGACTATTATGTATTTATTGCATTTTATAATGATATTTCATAAGCAGACTGTTTTGGTGTGCAATTGCATTAGTGTCAATAAAAAATATTATCAAGGTTGTTCAGAAGTTGTTTTTAGATTAATATGGATTGTGAATGGTCAGACGATCGCAACCTGTGAGGAAATTGTGCAAGAAAACCTTTTTTTTGCGAGGAATCCATTCTGCTACCAAAAAAACCTCTAACATTCTCTTAGGACGCCCGAAATGATTGTCTATGAATACCATGGGTGCACTGGCTTGCTCGTTAATTTTTCAACATATTTATTTTTTTTTGCATTTTGTCTTTTTCGTATATTCGCATGTAAATTTGTTTTTGTTTGTATTGTATTTTTACAATCGTTATTGTTACTAAACAACAGGTCGTGGACATAGAAATATTCGAAAATGAACAATATTGATCAGTGATAAATTTTTTTAACAAAACAAAATTAACATGTATTCTTCATGATATGGGAGCAGTAGTTGAAACTGATCATGGTAAAATCACGATTTATAATCCTATAATCCTTCTAAAGAAAAGGACTAAAGGTTTTCCTTCAATGATGAGGTTTGAGGGTGCGAAATCTTCTAATATCGAGGACATATGCGAAATGTTTTCTATTTTTTTTTTACATTTATGATGACGAAACTGAGTCTCAGTTGGCCCATACCTTGGATAAATCTTTTTGAGTTCCTGAATATGCTCAACTTTGTTCTTTACTCGCATTGATGTCTTAATATCCCTTTTGAGCAATAATGTCAGACATCTCCTTAACTAGAGTGTCTGAAAAGTTTGATTTAGGTGTTCTCTTTGATGAGAAGTTATCGTTCAGTAAACATATTAACGTAACGATTGCAAAGGTATATTCCATGCTCGGTTTCATGAAGAGAATCTTATTTATGGCTATGTGAACCTTTTCGGCCGAGACTGTACTCGACCTAGTAACATCTCCAAATGATCGTCTGCGTGAGGTCGTCACTGCTCATCAGATATTACTGGGATAGGAGACGCAATGTCCATATCTCAAAATACTATCCTGCCTGCGGCAAGTTAAAAAAGGTCCAGCTTTATATCTTGAGTTTTTGTTAATATCCTACGAATGGTCCTGTGTAGACGCGAATTGTGTCCTGAAGTGTATTAACTCATAATTAGATGTTTGCCAGCCCTTTTTTCTGGTTTATTGTGTGCACATTTTATTTATTTATTTACACCACTATATGTATTTTGTAAACAGTATATTCTAAACATTTCAACGATCTATGTATGTCCAACATAGTTAGAACGATTCCATCCTCATTTAGTGTTGAGCTTTTTTATGATTAATAAATAAACGGTCAGTATGGATTTTCCCGTTGACGCCATTAAAAGAAAGTTTAAATGGATTTCGCTTGGAAACCAGTGCAATGATGGTATCATCTCGCTTCGTAGTTGCTCTTTTCCTTAACCTCCGAGGTTTACCCTGAGTGGTTTTTAATGCAGCAATGTGTTTCAAGGCAATGTGCACCTTACGCCAAGAACATTCCACCATGGCAGCAATTTCAGTTCTGTTCAATCCACGTTGGAACTTCTTTTTAATTAGTTCCTCTGGCGTGCAATGACGCACTCGATCCATTATACACAGAAACGAAAAATCAAGCAAATTGTGCTCAAATCAAGCAAATGAGGCTCAAATCAAGCAAATAGACTATAATTGTGGCACCTAGCGTATTGTTGCTTCATTTGAAAAATGTTTCTTAAATTTAGTAACATGAACAATGATTTGATGACACGCATTTAGTGCAGTAACACATTTCTAAAATCTAAAATTAAACCAATTTAAACAACACTAATACCTAAAAATGTTTGAGAAATTTGGACATGGTCACTCTCATCAAATATTTTTGATGTGGAGGCAGGAGTGCAAGACTGTCGCACCGATTGTTTTACTTCAAAGACGCAGGGGCACTCGCACTCTCGTTTCAATAGTTTGGAGTCAAATTACACGAAAAACCGCAAAAACTTTGATACTTTACTCACGCACGCGTGACCGAATAAAAAATATAATATTTGTTTGGACGCTATTGTGTTATCTGGAATGCTGTGATTGTTTTAATTCACTTCTGCTAGTTCCATCGCATATTTTCTTTATTAAAATATTGTTTTTGTATATTAAAAAACTGTCCATGAATCATGCAACAAGTTTCTCGATTTGAGTAACGTGTTTGGTAATATATTGCTTTATTCTAGAAACGTGTTACTAAAATCAAGAAACGTGTTTCTACTCAATCAAGCAATCTCTTACTGATATGTAGTATCGTGCTTTTGAACTCAATAACGTGTCTCTTCAATCAATCAAACGTTTTTCTGATATTCAGTAACAAGTTTCCTGGATCACGCATGTACATCAATCAAGCAACATGTTACTGATATTTGATATTTAGTAACTTTTTTCTCGAATTCAGTAACACGTGTCTTGAGTAATCAAGTAAATGTTACTGAATTTAGGAAACGTTTACTTAAATTAAGTATCATTTACTTGAACTGATTTCAAGTAACAGTGTTACTTATTTTCAGTAACACATTTCGTTCCGTGTAATGTTAACTGATATTTGTTTTCTCAAAAGAACAGTTTTAATCTGCAATTATTATATAATTTTCAAGCTAAGTATTGTGCATTTCGCCTATTATTATGGCAAGATGACCCTGCGAGATTTCCACCCACAAGATTTTAACTCGGCGAGCTTTTGTTTGTTATTACTTAATTTTTTTTCGTAAATTATTATAACGCTGTAACTCTTTCACTGTGTACCGAGGTTAATGTTTTTTCTAGTTTTTTTGCGTAATTATCGCTAGGTTTACAAAATGGAAATGACTGCCAACAAAATAATTGATTGAGTTTTGGAGCAATATTCATTTTTTTATTTTATATAGTAACAAAGAGTTCTTTCATTGGGTCCTGTAATCCCTTGTGGGACATAGGGCTAGTGTGTGATGCCGCACACCCGGATTCATTGGCTATTACGGGTTCACACGACTGGTCAGGTCATGCTAATGTGCTGTTTTTGTGTTGTGCTATTCCTGTTTGAGCTAATAAATCGGAATCGTTAATCATTAACGCCATCATACAATTATTGTTTTATACAGGGTGCGTGTGTATAGTTAATTGATGGCATTAATGTTCCGTTATTAAAAATCAATAACCTATTTCAGAAACAAGCTATTAATTGGAAGAGGAACCTACCGATTTAAAGTGCTACATTCGAAAAACACTTCTGTCTACCGAGCCGATATCGACCTCCCATAAGCCAGCCAAGGCGGTAACCCACTCGGCTACGGCTATGGTTTAAAAGAGTTACTTTATATACAATATAAAAGACGCCATATTCGGAGACACCCTCTGTTTCTCACCCACACGCCGTATACAGCTTCGACCGCGAACTCATGTATAATTCATCGAGTTTCGCTTACATTTAATACACTACAACACTTTCTATACAATACTATATACAATTTATACTATTATATATAGTTCACAGTAAGGGTGTTTGTTGTCTTCAAGGGGGTGTGCACAAAAATTATCCAGTCTCTAATGAAGGAATAAGAATGCATGCGTATTGTAAAACAATTGTGTACAAGAACAACCAAACAACGCGTGCGACCAAATTTCCCAATGCGAGCGCGACATTTTAATTACAAATTTTAATTAACATAAGAAAAATATACATAATGGAAAAACGACGTTTTCTGACATATGTTTAGTCAAATGAAATATATGCACAACGAACTCACGTAGATTGGTTTGGCTTTCGGAAAAAATAAACTCCCTGGCGACAATACGTGCGCTTTTTTTATTGTTTGTACGTTTTGTTGTTTTTGCTGTAATATGGGAGGTTTGTTATTTGTGTGACTTTGAGAAGGTGTTGTGCTGTTGTGCGCATCGCACGGAGTTGTCGATTGGATATTACACACGCAGTGAAGACTATGAAATACATTGATTGTAAAGTGAATTCGATCCATTGAAACAGAAAGTGTAAAGTCGTCCTATTATTTCAAAATATGAACCAAAAAATAAAATATAAATTAATCAATGTAATTTCATAGCACACAATTATTATTTTTGAAGTAAACATCCATACAATCACGAAATTCTCTTGATATATAATAATATAAAATACATAAATCTCAATTGAAATACCAGCCCCAATAACAATAAGTTCGAAACAGAGTATAACCAAGCTTTCTGCTGGACTTTGGTGTATGCGGAGAAGGATTTGTTCTGGTATTCCGGTGCGGTGGACCGACACACCCATTCGCATACACCCGCCAAAACACATATGTATATACATGCAAAGAAATTCTATTCAATTGCATACGTTTCGGCGAAATAAAATAAAAACCTATTACCGCGATGCAGTGTTGCGGAAAATACGAACAGCAGCATCAAAAATGGTTTATGAATTTTGTAGAAAATCCTTATGTATGAATATGTTTTTGTTGTTTCATTTTTTGTATGTTTTTAAATTATGTGCGGATTTTTTGCTGAATTTTTCAAAAACAATGGCATGTGCTTTCAACGCGTTGCCGTAAATGATATGCGAGCGCCATTTTTATAATTGATTTGCATGGAAATCAAGGAGAGCAAATATATATATTTTTTTTTAAACTGTATATGGTTTGTATGTATGAGTGTCGCTGTACGTGAATGGTGCTCGGTGCTCGGCCGAATAATCCGATTAAACGTAGCTACATGTATAACAAAACAGATCAAAGCCACATTTGAAAAGTGCCGGCGGCTTTGGCAAACATAAACAGATACAATTGAAAGCGGCGGCGGCGCACACGCGGTGGTGGAGCGGCAGCTATATATATATATATTATATTATATATATATTATTATATATATGTATTGTGTGTGTGTGCATTTGATGGGTTCGCGGATGAGTGCGGAATATGATTTGCAGTTATATGTGTGTGTGAGTATCGCTTAGTTGCCCTGTGGCTGTGGAATTGATTTGCGGTGATGTCAGCCAATTGGCTTTTGTGTAGAATACTTTTACGGGTACAGGTTTTGGTATGCACTTTAGTGCCCCCCTTGGCGTTGATGCGGTGTGGCGCATGCTTTCCGGACAATTTCACCCCCAGGGTATATAAAAAATGTGTATAGGTAAACACCGTTGTTAGCTATTGGGAGTGTTGCGATTCACTTACAGATTAAAATGGGTTTGAAACTATGTATACATATATATGATATATGTATATAGAGGTGGAGGAACCACTGAGCCTTCTCTGAAAAGCTTTTTTCTCGAACTATACAGAGCTTTCATGATATATTTAGGTTTTTAATAGATCTAATTAAATCGTACTAGACACCCTTCGGCAACATTAACATCCTTCCTATGGATCATATTTAGATGAAGAAAAATGTTCATGCCTGTACCTGGATTTGAACTCACGCCCCCTGGGTTGAGAGTCTGTAACCTAGACAACTGCTTCACCGCTACCACAAAGTTTTAGTTTTAACATACACTATGAAATATTTTAGCCATTTTGTATGTGTATATAACCTCAGAACTTTGTTTATATGTTCGAGCATCTGAACTCACATAAACGTATACAACATTTACGAGCCTCGCGAAACTTGCATACGAAACTATTATTCATAAAACTCTCTGTTACATGTTTGCCTATCATATAAATTCTGAGAAAGGTGATAGGGTGCGAACTCACCTTATCACCGATTTCTGCTTCAATAGTTCGAAAGCCGCCGTCGCGACGTCGACACAGATGTCCTATACATAATATATATATATACAGGGTGGGCCATCTATTGGTACGTTTTTATATTTCGTCGTATGACAACACCAAACGAGTTACAGACCCAAAATTTCGACAGTTCATTAGTCATACCATCCGCGGCACGAAACAACATGTTTTCTCTTGAAGAGCGTTTTGAAATT
>JANSTU010019530.1:0-13714 GCA_027564075.1 Bolitophila hybrida
GTGTATATAATGTATATTATAAATATAATACCTTTCCGGGCTGCATCTCTACAGTCATACCCAGCGCTTGTGGGATAACTAATATATCTGAGAATATAATTGACGCATCTAGATCGAATCGACGAAGCGGTTGCATTGTAACTTCACACGCTAACTCTGGTGTCTTGCATACTGTGAAGAAATCATGAATCTTGCGTACTCCCTGCATTCATTTATAGTTTATATTAGTTATAATTATATTTTTTTAATGAAAAATATATCATTGTTTACTTGAAACTCTGGCAAATACCGTCCTGCCTGACGCATGACCCAGACTGGAACTCTGTCTACGGGTTCTCCGCGAGCCGCCCGCAAGAGGTTGTCATTTTTCAATACCGGAAAATCCTGGATATTTATTTAGTATAACTTCAATTTTATAGAATACTGAAAAATGTGAACTAACCTTAGCTGTTTTTGTAGACATTTTTGAACGTGTAGTGATAAATAATAGGATAATTATAGCAGAATATATAATTCTTTAATTTAGTGATATTGATAACCACTTGATGACAGGCAAATGTGAATGACATATTGATAATTGACATTTAACATTTATGTTTAATATTAACATATGTTTTATCAAAGAGAGTTAGGTTCGTTACTCTCTTCCACATATATATTATATATTGAAAATGTCTCTAAATGTCATAAATTGCCCATGCGAAAAACAATAGTTCGATTGCTCGGAATATTGAGCTTATCCATATTATTCGATACATCATGAAAGAAATATGGAAGCATAATTTTGAAAAAAAAAACTCATATATTTAGACTTCTTTCGGATTAAAAATTAAAAACAAAACTTTATGACGCATCGATATATCAACATAGGTTGGGATAATCTGCCTAAATCGCTACCCTGTATGTATATGTTGTTGTGGATAATTTTAACAATGAAGTAACACATTTTTTGATTAAAAAAAAATCAACAAACGAATTAGCGAATCTGATGCTATGAAAATATACATATGTTCAATTTTGCTAAGCTAAATACATTGCACGAATACGTAAACTAATACAACCACTGCTCTACTTTGTTGTATTCTCATTGGATCCTGTAATCCCTTGTGGTACATATGGCCAGTGTGCGATGGCGATTCTTTGACCATTACTGGTTGACACGACGACGAAGTCAGGTCATGTTTTTTTTTTATTTTATTGGCGCGTCAATACACTAGGATTATTTGCGCTAATGTCATATCATGCTAATGTGCTCTGCTACTCCTATTAGAGCTACAGTGTTCTCACACTAACTACACATCCCCGAGGGTTAGTAGTATTAATTTGCCCTGACGCAATATACACCGAGATCTATTTTGCTATTTATATTCGGAATCGTGCATCATCAACGCCATCATACACTTATTGTTCTATACATCGTGCGTTTTTATATGTTTATGTTCCGTTATTCCAAATCAATAACCTCCAGGCTATTAATAGCAAGAGAAACCTACTGATTTAAAGTGTTACAAGGACGTAGCGAGACTATGATTTTAGGCAATTCGGCCTTGTTCAAATACTCGGACATTAACATTACAGCAAGACTTTCTTAATATGTAAATCAATACAAAGTACTAGTAATAATTGTAATCATAAAACATAATTTTAAAATTTAAAACAAAATTGATGTTGTAATGTCAAATAAAAACAATTTGTTTTTAATATATTGGTTAGCATACATAATCCCATATAGAGACGCAACCATCATAAACACAACCTTATCACCGACCGGGTGGTGAACCATTTAACGCATCATCCATTTTCATGCAGTTTGATGAAATGCGGTTTGCTGTCAATCATTTTTGAACAACAACAAGAAGTTCAACGGACTTATATGATTAGCGGGCGCAATAAAATAATAAAACTAAAAAAAACCAGACAATTTTAACTGGCATCCCACCTTGGCGGACTCCTGTGATACGGTTTGTCTATGCCTAAGTTGTTTGCCTTCTTATTTTGTATTTAATCTATGTGATAAATAAACCAGACGTTGTGATAATAAATTTCAAATCTAAGTGCATCATTGTAATACAACATTGCAATATGGATCCGGAAATATATAGAACACCAAATAAATTGTATTGTAATCAGTCGCCGTCATTACGTTTTCTAAATGGTGGGCCACGTCAAAATAATACTGTCTCGGCCACACCAACAAAAGGTCGAAATTCCGGCTTCACTACACCTAATTCGATACCGCGTCGAAACGGTCAATTTATACTGTACAATGTTGTACATACGCCGCCATCCCGGTTTCCACGAATTATTAATCCTTTTGAAGCCGCACTTACGGAACGACTTCACCTGCCTTTGATTTGCAGGTAAGTAAATAAAGACATAAAAAAACAAATAGTTAAATCTTATGTTGAATTTAGTCCATCGCTTTTTCATCGCCCAACAACACCACAACACTCCTCGACGCAGTTCGAGTGGACAATTGATGATGTATCTTCTCTTAATCCAGCAAATGTTGAGGCACACGAAACACAATTCATAACATCACCAAATCCTGAACTAGAAGCTAAAGCTCAGGCTGCAATTACATCTTTCTTTAAAGAAATAGTTGGTAAATTATATAATAATATCTTAAAATATTTACAACCTTAATTACTTGATATCGGTTTATTCTCAGTTCCTAGTCCAATTGACTGCCCTTTGCGAAACCAAAAGATTATTTTGGATGATGACCCAGAACATCCTATGAATCGCAAACCCAAACGAACTCGTGATGGCATCACACAAACAGAACTAAGTTTGCCAGCAATACTTCCGCCTGAAATCGAAGCGGCTCTTTTGCCTTATTTCAGTCAAACACAGAACCAGCAACAGACTCCACTCAAAGACTGTGATACGACCATTGATCATGACGCTCGGGATGCATCACTACGTCGAAAATTATTTGAGACATCATTAAACACTACAAGTAGTGGTGAAAATGATATGATACATTTAGAATTGGACGGTCTAAGTCCACCTCCGCGTACACCGGAATGTGATTTCTCAAATTTAAGAACTCGACACTTTGGTTCTCCAGACGACTTGCTCGACAACAAGACACTTGACATCTCGATTAGTCCGGTGGCAGCGAGAAGTTCTTTTGGATCACTTTCTCCTATATCCAAGGGTATAGACTCTCCATGTGTACAAAATATACCAATGAATATAAATAATTCTACGTTGAGTACTTCGTCTTTGTTTCGCAGTACTCCCGAACGTGTTTCGTCATTTTTGCGTACAGGTTCAGCACAATCGGTAAATAATATGTCTGTTGACCTAGGAGCAAGTAAAGTCGGAGATAATAGAAATGCAAAACGAAAATCTTTGTCGATCAGTCAACATTCAGATGATATGCAAACCGATCTAACCGGATCAATAGATGCCAATGAATCTGTTGATTGTGACGAAGAGTGGCAAATAAGTCAGACATCATCGCATGGATCACAACATCCGGCAACACCAACGCGTCGTGGTAAGCATCGTGTGACTAGTCGAAAAAATTTGTCTTTATCGTTCTCTTTTGCCGACGAGGACATGGACGAGCAGCTACAATCACCTCCGAAAATTATTTTAAAAGCAGAACAACCTACTCATTTTTCCAGTCAAACACTGTGTCAGGCCGATAGTGGATTCAATGAAATAGAAGAGTCCAGACATTGTGGTAGCGTTCGGAAATGGTCTACTTCTCCGCAGTTTGATTCAACCATGCCAATGGAGTGTGCAACTCCAAATGTGTTTACGTAGCAACGACTGTGCTACCAAATAACCGCCTGAGTTACATGTGGACCGACACATCGATACTTGACGGTGCAATAAATTGTTTTGACATAATTAAATTTGCAAATAATATTATTTTAAAAGTTTGTTGTATGTTATATTAATAGTAATCATGTGTCGTTATTTTTTTATTATATATATTTTATTAAACATTTTATATTACAATATTCCAATAAAACCTGACCAATAACTTCACAAATAAATACAATTCACTCACAACATAAAGTGCCAAAATAATTATATGCAACTAATCAATTTCTTTCTTAATAAAGCATTATATAAATATGACTTGCATTATTGTAATGTTTAGCAGCAATACATACAATTGACACGCATCATAATTAACAATTGACAGACTGAATTTAACTTGTTTGTATGAAACTTTGAAACACTGGCATATAAATGTAAAAAAGCGCTCATACATTTTATGCCGATTTAAATAACTTTCAGGAAAATTATAAAGTTATTTAAAATCTCATTCTAATTAAGCTTGGAAATGGTGGTTCTCTCTCTGGGCTGGTATTTATGATATTACACTCAGAATAAGACCAAAGCGCATAGTTTCAGTTGTAGTTTCGATACTACTCTAACTTTGGACCACAGAATTTAGAAATACATACAATTACAATTATGTAAATACTTTATAATTTATCACTTTATTGATAATTAAATTTATACTAAATTATATACATATATAATATTTTGTAGATAACATTTTTTTGGTCAGTCCATAATATATAGGCAATATATGCCTCTTTATTATACATTTTCTTTTTTATTTAAATTTTAAGTCGAAAACATATAACTAAATAAATGCATAATTGTGTTTCTCGCGGGGAGAATGATGATAAGATAACATCAAAATTATTATCATAATATTTATCTAATCATGATATAGACGAAGTCGATGATTTATATACCTATAATGAATATGGTATTAAAAAATATGAATATCATAATTTTAATAAATGTATACAATTTAATAAATTGTATTTAAATAAATGTATGGAATTAATTTTCAAATTATTTTTTTTCCATGGCTTCTAGGTTTATTATATTTAACAAAGTATTTAGTGTAAAAAGAAAACAAAATCGAAATAATAACTATAAGAAAAATATATATCACAGATTGTTTCTTCATCTGTATCATCAGATAAGATCACCATTTTGAGGAATTAGCTAGAGAAAAGTCTGACTTTTTCTGTTACTTGGAACTTATTCATGGTGAAGACCTGCCCAGTCACCATTTTTAAATTAAATTTGTAAAGAACTCTCAGATTAATATCCATATATTATCAGTAAATTAAGTCCATAGACATAGCCGAGTGGGTTAACGCGTTGGCCTGGCTTATGGGAGGTCGCCGGTTCAATTCCTGACGGCAGACCGAAGTGTTTTTCGAATGTAGCACTTTAAATCAGTAGGTTCCTTTTGCTATTAATAGCCTATTTCTGAAATTGGAATAACGGAACATTAATGTCATCAATTAACATATACACACGCACCCTGTATAGAACAATAAGTGTATGATAGCGTTGATGATTCACGATTCCAAATATATATAACAAGATAGATCTAGAGATATAAGAGTAGTAGTAGTAGTTAGTTAGTAGTTAGAGTCGCGTCAGGTCAAATTAAAACCATCGGGGATGTGTTGTTAGTGTTAGAGCACAGTAGCTCCAATAGGAGTAGAACAGAACAAACAGTATATTAGCGAACCCGTAATGGTCAATGAATCCGGTGTGAGGCATCGCACAATGGCCCTATGTCTCACAAGGGATTACCGGATCCAATGAGAATTAAGTGCATTTTATAGTTGGAGGTTGAATGTTTATCTCAGACCGGACAGGCCAATATTAGAGGCTTTTACAGACTAAAGCAAAGAATTTAAAAAATATATTATAGAATGAGAAAAATACACAACTATAGTGACGTTTAAATTACTTATCGATTGATCCCTTAAAAGGATTTTGTCGAAACATTTTGACAAACTTAAGCATCACAATTGCACTTTGCCCCATAAAGTAAATTTCTAAAAAGTTGTGTATTTTTTTGACTCAATCCCTCCACAACAACAATAGGATGAAATTCACGATTTGTGGTTAGTTTTAAAACCAAAACCAGTTTTGTAGGTTATTGTGATTTGGTGACAAAAATCAAAATCTTCGACCAACCTAGACTGACTAGGTGATATAAGCAATAGGAATTTGCTTATTTCACCTAGTCAGTACTCCGACATAAGCACCTTTTTTCATCGGCTATTACTTCGCCACATGTATTTCTACATAAGAACGGTTGTGGCTGTAAGCGGTCATTACGTTCTTAACTTTTCTGTAAGGTTCTCTCGTATCGTTAGTTCCGTTGAACCGCTCTATCTCCCCTAAAACTTTCTGATCATGTACTCTGTTTTTATTACTGAGCAGTTTCCGCTCGATATCCCGTTTTCGAGGGTAATCCTCCATGTTGAGGTTCGAGTTGCTCGTTGGAGCGTTTTGACGTAATTTATGTTTTACTTCGAGTGCAAGCTAAACACTCATTTCGGACTTTCCGTCACCTCCTCACTATAAATATTTTGAAACACACTCTACTGTCTGCCTTAGTCTCTACCACATCTCATTCGTCGATGATGATTCTTGCACAATTTCTGTCGCAATAATTCGCTCTTCCATTTTGGCCTTGTGTTGCTGCATGACTTAATTTCATTTCTCTCAATCGGACTAAAATCTGCAACGATGTCCAAATTGTTGTACTTTATTCGTAACTTGAGTCGTTGCCGTATTTCCTGTCAGTTCTGAGGCAATGCTATTTGTGTCATAACCATTTTTGTGTTTATGGATTTGGTGGTTAACCAAATGACCAACCTCCTACTTATTTCATTCATTCGCTGCTTCTACAACCGGTTAAATTCTAACCTGCTAGCCTTGCTACAACACCTTTTTCGACTACGCTTACTTTTTCTTAGTTTTAACATATCTCTTTCCGCTTTGATTTTTGTGAGGTTTGTGTGTACGTCTAGTGCTGGTCGTATTGTTTCGTCTTCGTTTCGATAGGTTATTGCTTCTTTGGCCACTGTGTCAATTCCCGATATGATACATTGCCTTAGTACACAAATAACAATGGTATTTTTGTATGTATAACATTTATATTTTTTCGAGATTCTTTAATATTGCTAGAACGGATTTTGAAGAAGCTTTATTGAGTTAAGGCTAACTCTCTTGTAAGTCTTCACATCATCTTTAAAAAACAAAACTGAGAAAAGCAGACTGTAATAATTCGCAAGATTGACGTAATATTAAAAAAGATTAAAAAGGTATATGAATTCAGTTGTGATTTAGTTTTAAATAGAAATTATTAACAATACATTTATACAGATTTTTTAGAAATTTAATAATAGTTTAGTAATGTTATGTTCATTACCTTAAATTAACTGTATTTGATTTTGTTTTACTAAAACCATAATGTATGTATTATTTATAAAATGTCTTGGAATCTCTACAAGTTGTCGTCAATTTTCGACATAATAATCGATTGCAGGTTAGCGCTAAAGTGAGTTATATGATCCTTCCAGATAATTCCACTATGTATTGAGCACCTTTCACTTAATTTGGTCAATTGTCCTTCAGTAAACTGCTCAGTAAGATCAATTGATCTGCCCCATTTATTGTTGGCGTGCAATAAGTGTTTCATAAATTGCGAAAATCTTTATTTATATAAAAAAAAATTAAAAAAACAAACAAGTAAATTTATTTTGCTTGTACTCACAGTCTCGAAGAATGGTTTATGCTTTTTTGAAGTTCTTGTTGCTTCTGTTGGCACTGTCCATACAAATATTTCAGTTCATTTTTAATAGTATCGGTATTTGAACAATAGTTGTTGAGAAGGGTCTCAAACTGAACAATGTCATTTATTAACTTGTGTAATTTTGTTCGGTTGTATTCTTCAACTTTTTCTGTGATGTTGTGAGTACATATATTCAATTCCTCAGAGACACGTTTGTGATAGAGTTCCATCATTGTATCCAAGTCAGATACGGCTGAAAAAAAACGAATCTTTACTATAACACAAGGATTAAACTTACTCTTACCTGAATTTCTTTTATTACAGTTTAATGAAATTTCAATTTCATTTTCTTTCTCAGTGGATACAGGAGGAGTAGCCGCTTTCATCGACATATTTCTAATTTGTCTAGGGATCGGGACAGATAAGTTCTCATTTTGAAAATATTCGTCTTCTTCAATGTCCGATGGTGGGGTATTTGATAGATTTTGTATATACGATTGAATTGTCAGATTTTGACTGTAAAATTCTAAATTAGCCACTGGTTCTGCTTCGGTGATTTTAACTCTTTTCTCGGGAGGTTCTATTGAGTCAATTGGACGTTTTGCAATTGGTTTTGTTGACTGTATTGATGTAGCAAGATGTATACTAGGAAAAGAATTTTCACTCGCTGCAATGGTCTGCGATGGTGGTAAAGATTTTGGAACTGCAGAGGTTATTGCACATTTTTGAACAGTTTGCTTCTTCCGATTTGTTTTTTTCTTTGAGTTTTCTTTAAACATAGAGTATATTTTTGGTTTTGATTTAGATGGTGGAACCTTCCGCTTAGTCTGAGATACCTTGGGTTTGGCTAAGTTCGATGCGAATGATTTAAGAGATTTTTCTTGTTCTACACTCAAATGTCTGGATAGATTTTTAATGGATCCTGACACCGTAGGCATAATATAACTGTGTACAAAGTTGCTACCTGGACTATCGTGTCTAGCAATGACTTCACTCCGTTTTGACATTTGATTCGACACCGACTGGGCGGGAAATTCTGCTGGTATATTTTGTCCTATCTCGGTTATCGTTTTGACTGAGTTCATTTTCTTCACTTCGCCGGAGCTTTCATTGATGTGTACAGTTATATTTTTTGTGGTTACACCAGTTGCGGTAGTTGATATCTTTCGATATGAATAACTCACAACATTATTTTTAGTTGGTACTAGGTCAGGGTCATAATTGACATCATAGACATCAGATTTATATAGTTTTTTATTTTGCTTTGTTTTTCCATATAAAACATTTTTCTTTTTACCTTTTGGAATTGTAGATATTTTTGAAAGAATTCTTGCAACTGGTGCTTCGGTTAAGACTTCATGTGTTTCAGGTTTAGTAACTTTTGCATTAGAATTGCTAGGAAATGCCAGATTAGGTTTTACTGCACAGACAACTGGTTTCAAACTTGTTTTCGATTCAACATCTTTATTTGTTCCAGAATGTGTATTATTAGGTTTTGATAAATGGTAAGTATTATTTTTGACATTTACTGTGTATTTGTCATTCTCGTCCAATATGATAGATTCATACACTAACTTATTCTGTGCACCCTTACAAGAAGTTCCTTGAACCTTGTTACTTGGTATATCTGATGTTTCCTTAGATATTTTCTTTTTACCATTTAATCTGACTTTAGGTAGCTTCAAAGATGTTATACGCTTCTTTTTTTGTTTTTCTTTTGTTGTAAATCTATTCGACACTACCATTTTCTCTATCTCCTGGGATTTGATCCTAGAACGTTCTAGGTAGCTTTTCTGAGATTGATTCAAAGCTGGTTCGTTCATGGGTTCTACTTTTATGCACACTGATTGATTTGTCAATGTTTGTTGTGCAGGTATTGTAGCATTGTACTCACATAACTCTTCTGTTGTTTCTAGCATAATTTTGTTAGACCCTGGTGTTTTACTTTGCTCGTTAGTACTAGTTGCTGGTACCAGGAACTGAGGTTGTTTTGTATGGTAGCTCTGAAAAGTCTTTTGGAACGAAATAAATGTCTTTTCTCGATCTATTTCTACAGGATTTACAGTTTTTTCGACAACTGGCTCTGTAACAACTTTCATTGATTTAGCATGGTCATTGTTTGTATCAACATTTTTAGATTTTTTTTCCACATCATTCAAACTCTCAAATGGCTTCATAGTAGATTTTAATTGGGATAGTTTTTCTGTGTTCAAACTACTAGATAAACCTAATTTTTGATTTTGATTTTTAATTTTTCCCAATAAAGATTCTTTTAACATAGACTGTACTAGGTCTTCATCGGTTTTTTTAAATGATTTCGTAACTTTTCTATTTAAGGATTTTTTTTCTCGATCTATTTCTACAGGATTTACAATTTTTACAACCGTCTCTGTAACAA
Organism: Bolitophila hybrida; assembly: GCA_027564075.1. NCBI lineage: Eukaryota > Metazoa > Arthropoda > Insecta > Diptera > Mycetophilidae > Bolitophila > Bolitophila hybrida. The sequence goes on from JANSTU010019530.1 coordinate 9,990, forward strand.
GCTCCATTGATTTGACATGGTCATCGTTTGTATGAATTTGAATTGATGTATTTTTAGACATTTTTTCCACATCATTCAAACTCTTAAATGGCTTCATAGTAGATTTTAATTGTGATCGTTTTTCTGTGTTCAAACTACTATATAAACCTAATTTTAGATTTTCATTTTTCATATTTCCCAATAAAGATATTATGTTTTCATCGTTTTTTTGAGATGATTTTTTAATTTTTCTATTTATGGATTTTGATAATGTGCACTTATTTGAAGGAATTGTTGTTTGCTGAACAGGTTCCAATTCAGTGACTTCATAAAACTCATCAGTTTCGTCTAGCACCACATTGACGTTACTAGAATTTTCGCCTTTCTCTTTAAAACTACTTGTCGATGCCAGAAATTGCTGATTTTGTCCACGGCTACTCATAAAAGATTTTTGAAATGAGATCAATGTTGGTTGGTCTGCTTGGTATTCAAGATGTTCTCTATTCTCATTGAAACTACTTGCCGATGCCAGAAACTGGCCATTTTGTTCACGGCTACTCATAAATGATTTCTGGAATAAAATAACAGCTTTTTCCTTATCTGTAGCTACTTTCTTTAATTTAACCTGGTCGTTTTTTACATGAAATTCGGTCAGAGGATTTCGTGTCATTTTCAATACGATCGATTCACTATCACAACTTTTAGATCCTTTTAGTTTAGATTTATTTTGGGATGATTGTTTCCGTGTGTTCAAACTACTAGATAAACCAAATTTCAGATGATTATGTTTTGGAAGTTTAATGTCAGTATCTGTATTCGAAGATGGCCTTGATTTTTGATTAATATCTTGTACTGCCTTGCTTGGTTTTGTCGTCTCGGCAATAATGTTTACTGATGCTATAGGATATAGCAATTCACGAAAGTCCTCAGTTGCATCAACAAATTCATCGTTGTAATGTTGATATTCGATATTCTCGTTTCTATCCATTCCAGATGACATTATAAATGTATCATTATTAAATGATGTTTCTTCTATTGTATCCTTAAATAAGCGGTAATTCGTAAAAGTTCTTTCAAACGATACTTTTGATCGCTTTCTTATTTTCTGAACTGAAGAATATGATATTTCTTCCATTGAAGAGTCTGAGTCAACAAACTCGTTAGATATATTAATAACGTTTTCATTTAACGTATTTTGCGATTTTTTTAATTTTTTTTGTGGTGATTTAGATAACAACGACTGTTCGTGAAAACTATAAACTGATAAGGGTTCGGATAGACAATCATTGTCAACTAAAACTTTTAAATAAGTATTATGTTTAAGTATTGATGTTATTTATATTACCTGTAGACCATTGGACATTATATTTTGATAAAATGCCTCTAATTTTAAGCTTATCAATACTAGATTCTTCCATGATAAACAAAACTTCTTGTGCATTATCGAACGTTTGGTTATTACCAAATGGCGATAGCGAGATGTTTCCGATAAGTATAACTTTAAAGTGAAACTTATTTTCAATTCTGTAATTAAAAAAAATTAATAATAATTAGAGTATAATAATTGAATTTCATATATACTTCTCTAGCAAAATAGATGCAATTGTGTCGGAATGAATTTCACACCGAATTGGAATTTTTTGCTGATCGTTGTCTAATTTGTTTAGGGAGAAAACCGAAAAAGAAATACTTTCGATGGCTATATTAAAATGTATATACTGATAGATTTCTTTGCTAGGTTCAGATTCGACTAGATCTAGGAACACGAATTGAGCAGGTACCGAAACCACTCCATTGGGATTGAATTCGTTTAGGGCAATTAAAAAGCGCTTACAATCCTGAATGTTTAATATATATAAAATATGTATTAACTTTTAAAAATCACAATTACCTCATCGCAGCGCTTAATATTAAAGGAGTGCAATATTGCAAAAGCTTGGCCGAATTCGGGTTCTTTGAAGATACCTGACAACTTCTGTATATTTACTTTTAATGGTCGATTGTGAAGCAGAATAAGCTCTAACAAAGTCTGTTGCGTTCCAAAGTGCCCACAGTTCTTGAGATAATTTACAACTTTTTTGCTATTTAGAAAGAACACACATTGTTGATTTATTTTAAAAATATATGTATAACAAAAATCTGACTTACAACATGATTACGTTCTGATCGAAAGCATGAGAAAGAACCTTCTGCGACAATTCCGATATAGCCGGCTTCCATATAAAATACAGAATCTCTTTACGGAACGCATGATTTCCTTGAACACTTATGAAAAACAATCCAATGAAATTGACCAAGTCCACATACCATGGTTTCAGTTTCTGTTAAATAAATAAATAAAGTAGTACTATGAAGGTATTTTTTCAGGGTTTAGTTAGTTCTTTTTACAATTGATAGTAGTAGTAGTATCGAAAAGAGTGAATTTAGGGAACATTTAGGGGAAAATGCAAAGACATAATGTAAGATAGAAGAATGACGTCTGAAATCGGGAGAGTTTTTGAGTTCAAGATCGAGTTCACAATAATAAAGTATAGTGGCGTGTTCGCATTACAGAGATTGCGGGCAAGACAATCATGCCAAACAGAGTCAGAGACACAATATAATTATTAACCTAAATTTGAGTTTATGAAGGCTTATTCATAAACTCGTAAACAAAACATCATATCTACAATACCAAAAAATGAAATTGTTTATTGTAGTTTTATGATTTGTTCCCATTAGCCAGTCAACCTGTTAACCCACTCTGCTATGGATATGGTTATGGTTACTTATAGATATAAAGAAGTCTTTATTTAAAAACTCTGCCATCACAGCACATATTATATGTAAATGGCGATAAATGTAAGAGAATTAAAAAAATTTCGTACTTTAAAAAGCTCGGTAGTCTAACCAGAGTAGATAAAGGACATATGCTATTCATACGAAATTTAAAAAATATAATTTTGCCAAACCGATGTATTATTAATCGAAAAGAGTGTAAAAATTTGCAAAAACCAAATTAATGGATCGAATTTAATTGTTTTGATCTTTTTTCTTTTATAATATATAAAACTAAATTTTTCTATTTGATAAAAACTTAAGTAACAATATACGTTTTATAAAATGGTCGTTCTACTCACATGTACCAATTTCAGCCATTTTAGCACAAGGTTGAAATTCTTCGGCAGAAGAATTGCACGTTTGCGATAAATATCGGATAGGCTGATAAGAACATCCGTCAACATTACCTGCTGTGACTAAAAATATGTATTAAAAACATTCAGTTATGAACAAATTATTAAACATTATAAAACATCACTTACAGATTTAAGCAGCCCATCAATGCGCAAATATTCCGTTTCATATTTGTCTAACAATTCCTGACTATTATTCATATTGTTATTTGAGTGTAATATAATCAATAGAAAATAGGGCTTTAATTAACTTCGAAATTACACATTTATAATAAAGAGTTCTCGATTTAATTAAATAACCATCAGAGTAAAGCGTTAAAATGTGTTGCTTCAAACAATTATAACAAATAAAAATGAAAGAAAGAAGATCTAAATCTGAAGTTCTATGAATCTACAAAGTAAAACAAAAATGAAACAAGAAGGAAAGCAGAATAAACAATGAAATATAGTATCAACATAAACATCAAGGAAAGGTTGGTTCACAAAAACAAAATATTTTCATTTAATTATTATATTTTATACTAAATAAAAAAAAAATCAATAAAAAATAAACAAATAAGTTGTATAATGTAT
>JANSTU010019541.1:0-13713 GCA_027564075.1 Bolitophila hybrida
CCCTTTCTCACGAACTTTCCTCACCAATTTGCGTATAGCTCCTTCGGTGGGTGCTTTATCACGACCCATATTTCTTTCCAAAATTCATACAGTTTCAGCGACACAGCACTGACTTTGAAAATAAGTTTTTAAAATTTCAAACGCTCTTCAAGAGAAAACATGTTGTTTCATTTTCAATTGTCAACCCTATCGACAAAACTTGGCAACGATGAGAGCCTTTATTTATTAAAGCTTTTATCTTTATAAAAGGAAAAGAAATTAAAATGGACAATCGTGGACGAACGACAGAGGAATGGCCAGCCGAAATGTGGCAACAAGCATGGTTATCGGTAGCTATCTCTTTTTTGTTTATGTCGACTAAAAAAAATAGGACTTGTTGATGCGCAAATCTGACATATCATAACATAACCGTTTCTTTATCGCTAGAATTATAAGGTTTTTAATTAAAAAAATATATTTTAGTTCACATAAACCAAAAAACCTTTAGTTTTTAAAGATTGTTCATGTTAAATTTATGATTATTATTTATTTTTAGTAAAAAGTTTTACCGGAATTAACCGGTTATACCAGCTATCGGAGACAACTCATCGAAATAAAGTCAAATACACAAATTCCTTCGTGTTTCGAGTATTTGGTATAAATAGAATCTTCCCACGTACTACCTGAGACAGCAACCGAACATATCGTCGGTATTTCACTCAGACTTCGATTTGCCACATAAGTTTGGAGGCACCGAAGTGCAAATAATATGGCTGCCTAAGATTCTTAACTGAAATAAGAAGCAAATTTACAACGCTCACAGCAACAGCCAATGGCAAGCCGGAGCGTCAAAGTCCCAGCCAACCTTGTTCAGGTAACATTCGCGTCGGTCAGCCCAATCCCCAGAATCTGTCCAGTTTGTACGTGCTGGGTTCCTTCCATATGGTATACCCTACGTCCCCTTGGGAGAGCTTGATATCGAGAAACTTGACAGTACCGAAGAACAACTGCTCACTGGTCTTCACGTTCTATCTTTAGCAGTTTACAGAGTTTGTCCTAGAGCAGATCCCTGCGGCATATGACTATTTATGGACATCTCTTGTATATGTACAGTTCTTAGAGCAAAGCCTTGAGCCCTTGTTGCTACTGTCACAACTGACTTAATAGCAACGACTGTCTGTTGATTCGCTCTAAATCCGAATTGTCTTGCAGACAAGTCTCCTGTATCCATAAGGGCTTTCTTGAGCCTCATTGATATTAACTGCTGGTATAGCTTGCCTTCTACGTCTACTTCTAATCACACTGTTAAATTTCAAATATTTGCCATTTCTGTCATTAAGGATTATTCTAATTTCGTTAGGCGTTATCGAAAGTGGTGGTACGATTTTTAAAGCGAAGGGTTTCTATAAAAGCGAAACTTTTTTGCTCGCCAACGAAAGTCATGGTGGGCCCCAGTATTCTGGAAAATGTTTTTTTATCAACTAATTTTTCAGTATTTTCGGAGGAATTTGAACATGTCCGGGTGACTTTTTGTTTTTAATTAAAGCCCTGAATCCATATAATGCTAACGGCCGGATAGAGTAGGAACAAAAGATTTTTGCCATATCTTCCGAAAAGTTCATGAAAGCCTAATATTCCTTTCATGGAAATCTTATAGCCGTTTCCCCAGATATCTTTATCAGTGTTCCAAACATGACCATTTATTTGTTCTTCTGGTCTGGTATAAATTCCATTTCTAATCTCTTGCTTCATCGTTAGTTTTTCTAGCGTTTTTCGAGTATGTGTACTTCAGGCTTTGACCGTTTTGGTGTTCTGATGGCATCCCTCATATATTTTCATCTCATCTCATTAGATCCTGTAAACCCCTGTGGGACATAGGGCCAGTGTGCGATGCCGCACACCGAATTCATTGACCATTACGGGTTCACACGAGTAGTCAGGTCACGTCACGGTCACGCTAACGTGCTGTGCTACTCCTATTGGAGCTACTGTACTCTAACACTAACAACACATCCGGTAACGCCTCATCACTGCAGTGTGAATAGCGTCATGAGCACAACATCAGGCATAGCGTCATTGTGCACAGCATCAGCGGGCATAGCGTCAGGAATATTGAAATGGAATGCGGCCATGTGGCAACGTATTTGAAATATGAAATGAGTGAAATACGTATATGGAACTGTCTAAGGCTACTAATTTAACACACATTGCATAATTTTATTTTCCAAATTAAATTAATCAAAATCTCCCACCGCAAAATGTATTTCTGCACATTTAACAATTCAAAAATTCTTACCAATTAATTTAAATGTGAACTCCAAGCTCATTGAAAATAGTATCCTAAGGGAATGGCGGATACTGGGTAGTGGAATAGTACCATATGTCCAAAACCTTTTTAATCACGTAGGTAGGTCTTGGAATACTTAGTACACTATGGTCAATAGCTTTTGAAAGACGCTTAAGGAACACAACCCTTGGGAATGGCGTATACAGAGTCGTGGAATATGGCCAAAACCAATAAATTACCCTTCTTGCGGAAAATCGCTATCTCCATCATATCTGTCATCATATAAACAGAAAAACATTGCTCTAAATTGCTTCTAAATTTCAATATACATATTTAATATTTTTGATTTTGTTTCCACTCATTAATCATGACGATATGCCCGATGATTTTATTTGTGTCATGACGCTATGCCCGGTGACGCTGTGCACGATGGTCTTATGCCAAAACAAACCCTGACGTTTTTAGCCTTGATTATTATATCCATACATCCAGTTAAAAATAATAAAGAATAATGATGCATTTGATGATTTCACGTCTGTTCAAAAGATCTATCCATCTCTCAGAATCACATAAATTTAACGTTAAAATTATATGACTTAAAAAAACACATCTTATTATATATTTTTTACGCCGGCCTTGTATAAACATGTTCGACCCAATTAAGGATTAAATGAAAGTAGACAATTTGACAATATAAATGGTAATGATAAACATTCGTATTCACAATCGAAATTTTGCAATTATGAATTTCGATTTTGAGATGACACTATAAAACTCTCTCTCTCTCGAAATTTTGCAATTATGAATTTCGATTTTGAGATGACACTTAAAACTCTTAATTGCTAAATTCTGATTGTATATTGTTACTTGTATTATGATTTTTCGCGTCGATTAAGGGTGCAGCCGTCTATCAAATTTTATGTGAGTTTTAATACAATTATATTTTCTATTTGACAAGTGTATGGGTTTTTGCTAATAAATACATATTCGTCTTGCAAACTTTATAACTTAATAAATAGTATCCTTTCATCACGTTCGCAGCTTCTTCTTTAAATACGAGCAACTTTAGCATTACATGTCTTATAATTCACAAAATTTAGCTCAATGGCATTCGAAGACCGCTGATTTTGATCAAATTTATTATATAAAGTACGTGATGCAGATTGTGCTGATATAAAGAGCTGTGCCACGTTTCATAATTCAATTTTGTGGTTATAGAAAGACAAACTTGATAATTACATCTGTTTTCAGGACAATAATATGCTTGATTTTTATTTATTATTATTTTCGTTAATTTTAATTAATCATTTTTTTTTAATAATAATTTTTTTTTCGTTAAGATTTTTTATCTGAAATAATTTCCACTTTTTCTGATGACTTATGTGTAGTTTTTTGATGTTTTAAATGTATATTTTAAAATTTTATCCATAAAATTATTGTTTCCTTACCTCAAGACTACCGCCACCACGGCACCGATTTTCGCTGAAACCAACGCCATGTACCTCCAACAGAATGACATCACCCAGTGGCGCCACCAGATGCTGCGTAAAGTTTACGTTAGTCGGTACCGACTGTGGATAGTTCAAGTGTAAGAGAAGCCCATATGAAAGTCTAGATAGATTTAGGCTGTGCTGCTCTACAATAGGACTCACTACAACATAAGAAACAAGCACATATCATACATTTAATATAGTTTTTTTTTAATTACAAATCTACCCCATCTATCAGTATTTATTATAAACAAATATTTTACTCACTGATTTTGTAGTTTGCCAGAAATCCACGGCCACGTGGTGCGCTGCCACTGCGAATGCGTACGACCAACTTATCTGCGGTGCTTACAAAAACGCCGTCGTTCAACTGCTTTCGGTTCGAGAACGGACTAAATACACCCCGACCCAGATCCACCTCAACCAGACTGTCCGCTTGTGTATCAAAGTCTACAAATTGCAACCAAATACGTTTTCCTGATGGTGCCTGAATAGCAAACGAGCAGTCCAGGTTGTTCAGTAAAAAGTGTGGATAGTTTGGACTATTGAAACTGCCTTGTAGCTGGGTAAGTGTTCGACCTGGACATCCGGATACATCTACTGCATTCCAGACAAACGAGAATCCTATGCCCGACAGCGAATAATCACTGTGGAAGTGTAGCAATGCCTCATTCGATGCAGACACAAAGTCAAATTTAGACATGTTGGCATTATGGGAGCCACACCATCGTACGTACGGCAAAAATGTTGGTCCATCTGTATGATGTGTCACATCGTCCGTGTAGTGAGTTGCGTATCGTTTCGGTCTGGATCCCATTTCCTCCAGCATCCGAATTCTGCGTTGCAGATCACTTTCGGCCGTCAGCAACTTGTGCAGATGACTGAAATATTTTAGATCCCGCTTTGAGACATTTTCACTGCGCACCTGCTTTTCCATGCGTTCGTATTGCTCGCGTATCTGGGCTGTGGTGAATTTGGAATCCTCGTCACTTCCGGAATCATTTTGATAATCGTCATCGTCGAAACTTTGTCCAGCAGTGTACATTGGAACCGTATTCTGGCTGGGTTCAGTAAAACGAGCTCTACTCTCCGGATGAGTGTCCTCCACACTGACATAGTCATACAAGCATTCGTCCTGCTGTTCCAAGTCGATAATCTGAAATTGAATGATCACACGAGTGCCATCCGGTCCTGAGAGACGTAACCAATAGTCAATGTTCAATGGATATGTGTTTGGGTAGCCTGCAGATGAAGTGTTTTTTTTATCGTTGTTTTTAAATATGTAATTAGACTTACCCGGTGACGTCAGCCGACCTTCGGTGCCCGTTATCGTTTTGTTCTGAATAAACGTTTCGCCCATTCGTTGCTTCTTGGTCTTGCACACGTATCCTCCGAATTTGTTACATTTTTGCTTAGACCAGTACAGTCCAGATGGAAGCATTGGCGTCGGTGACATTTTCCACTGTAGTCCCAGGCACATCGGTTCTGCCGAAGCATGTTCAATAATTCCCTGTCCTGGTAGCCAGCCCTGGAGATTTTATTTTAAATTCATTTACTAAATCCAAAAATTATAGATTTAATGATTATTCTTCGCAAAATTGGGTAATAGAGCATTGAAATTAGTTTTTATTGTTTTTCCAAAAAAGGAGGAAGTTATAAGGCATTTAGAACTTTGAAATGGAATAAAACAAGGATGAAATTTTATAATTGATATGAAATTGATTTTATTCAAAAGGCATTATAATTTAAATATGATTTCTGGCATATGACCGGCACGGCTGGCTGGACATAACCTAATCTGGAGGTCCAATTTTCAATAACTTTTTCCAACATTTGTGGCCGTATATCGACAATAACGCGGCGATTGTTGTCTTAGTGGTCGCTGGCTTCTTCAGTACGCACTATACGACGGTCCATCGTTAGTCAAATAAATTGCTCTGATGGACGATTATGTTGCGCGATACGTATTTCGAACAGAATCATTATTTTCAATATAAATTTGAACAATTTGAAAGCGTTGTTCAGGCGTCAGTCTATTCATGTTGAAATGCCAAACCAAACTAAACACAAATCACTTGACAGCTGACAAAATGGCCGCCAGTTTAAACAGTGCTGCCAACTTAAAGTTCTATACCTCTAAAAAAACACCCGTTAGTACAAAAAATATTGATTTTTGTGTACGCAAAAATTTGAAATTTGCATTCTCCAAATCTTGAAGAAAATGGGCGATTCAATAGGAAGCAGTTGCGAGTTTTTTTAGAAAAAAATTCACATTTTAAGACTCATAGAAAATAATGAGAGTTAGGAACAATTACCTTTTAGGAGTTAGAGGCGGGAAATATTTGACCGGCGGCTATAGACTGAAGCCGGTTTAAAAAAAGTCACTTCTCTCTTTTAGGGGAATGCATTTCGATATTATATAAATATTTGACCGGCAGCTGTATGATGAAGTAAGTTTTTTATAGTAGATAAAGGCGATACTTTGGAAGAGAGTAAACGGGATTTGAAAAAAATCACTTCTTCCTTTTAGGGGATCGCATTTCGAAAGACAAAAAATATTAGGAAAAATAAAACCATTATGGGTAAAAGGTACATTTTTAATCAAAAATCAGTAAAAGTCAATTTTAATGTTAAAAGTGGGAGTGTTAAATGAGTTAATGGTATGAAAAACAAATATTAATAATAATTAATATAATATATTATCAACCTTCATATGTGACCGGAAACTAATAGCTAAAAATAACATGTATTTGAATTTTTTTAATAAAATTATTATTATAAATTGTCTCCCTAAAATATTTTGTTAAAATTGAAGTGTAAATGTATGAATTATTATATGATTCCATACTTGTTATTATTAATAATGAATTAAAATATATTTTTTTCTAAAATGTCCTGTTAATTTATACAAGCCGGCTATTTTTTTAAATTCTTCTTCCGGCTGGTTAGCTGCCGCTAAGGCTATTTACTAGCGGCCGCCGAATTGGTCAACTTTTTCGTAGGTTTACAGTTGTGCAAGTGTAAAAGTAAAAAAAATAAATAAAAATGCATTTGCCCTATCCACATTAAGTAGTCCGAATTGATTGAAGAATGGTAAAAGTGGTGAGGATTTGTTTGTACCAATGAATGAATCCTGAAATCCTCGTAATATCCACCAATATTTTACTCTCTCAAAGCTAAGAATGTATATATAAAAATGTTTTTTTTAACTAAATATTTGTTATCCCTACAATCTCTAACGCGGAAAAATTGTATTTTGGGTAACCGATTTTGTTTTAGCAATCGGCTACATATAAATATTTTTTTGAAATAACAATAATTACATTTTTTATTCGATATTGCCCAAAAAAGTGGATTGGTCAATGTTTACGAGAAAAATCCCTTATTTGTACAATATTAGTAAATACTCAAAAATTGTTTGTCATATATTCATAACTCTATGTGGCCTTTTCCAACAAAAAAAAATTCCCATTGGATAGTTCAACATTGGTTCGCTCCCATCCATTTTTGGGAAGAGAGTGGTAAAATGTAAGGAAACATCTGGCGCAATAGCTTTTGAGTAGCTCGACTTTTAAAATACTTTAAGAAAAACGGTTTTCTATTTTGTATTTTCAAAATACTTTTTTATCGTTTACGTTATTTGGTCTTGCAAGCGTGTATGCACTGTCATCATAGCGAAATATGTTTTCATGTGCTTGCGATGTGGCTTGTACATGCATAATCGCCGTCTCCGCCGAATGTGTGCAAAACAGTGTTGACACGAAGCACGAACGAAGATAAACACTCACCCTCTTTTGATCTGCATGTGCGATGTGCCGATGTGCTATGCTTGAGAGGGATAAGTGTGCGGTGTGCTGCTTTGATTTTTTCGCGCACGCGCGCTCTATTTACGCTCTATTTTAGAATAGAATGAGAATACTGGAATAAGAAAGAGTTCAATTTACAATATTCACATACATACACAAAGCACAAACACAACATGAGTATTAAGAAGACAAAATGTTTGCATGTTGTTCGCGTGTACAAAAGATGTTATCATTTTTTAAATTTTGCTGACATGTGATATTCGATAGCGACGTTACTTATTTTTTTTTTATTTTGTATTGTATTTTAAAAGTACTTGAAATTCTTTTTTTTTTTTAATGTGAAATTTTTATACTTATATAACTTATATAACAAGGGATTTTGTTTGGCTTTTATTCGACCTTTGTTGCCTTCGCAATTCACTTAAAAGATCAGAAAATCGAAAAAACTTCCAATATTTTAAAAGTTTTTTTTTTTAATATGAATGTACTAGAAAGTTGTTGAAAATTTAATTTTGATTAAAAATTGGAAATTTTAAAAATTATACTGACAAAATTAGTTTTATTTTTTTTTAAGTATTTATTTTTTACTAAAATAGCTTTCAAACTTGATATTAATAAGGCAAATGCATAATAAAAAATACACTGCTAAAAACAATATATATTCGAAAATATTGGCAGTTTTTCCGGTTTTTTTTCCGGACCCGAAATTCAGTTTAGAATCATTTATTTAATTAAAATTTGAAAATTGAGTTTAAAAAGACAATATAATATCTCAATATTTATAAAAAGAACCGAAAAACGGCTCTGGACCCATATACAGCATAGAATCGGTTTTCGGGCCCGGACCCGAAATGCAACTGAGTATCGTTTTTATTATGTATTGAATGTTTCATTCCGTATCATACTAATTAATAGTTGTAGCATAACTAGGAAAGAAAATATAATATTGCAGACGAGTATTTATCACACCTGGGGGGGCCTGCAATAGGATACTTTCTCACCGCTAAGTAAATGCCGTAACTTTCGACATTCACATGCGATGTGTTGAAAATAATTTGTTCATGTTTAATTTAACATCCATATTGGACGCAGGCACACCATTCTCATATGGAGAGTTAAAAGAGATAATTGTGAAATTATAAATTAATGTGACAATCTGTCACAAAGAAAAAAAAGTTTCTTGTGCCAAATAATATATCAATAAAAAAATCAAAATCAATTTTTTTTCATTGTGATATTTTTTTAAATTTGTAATTATTATATAGACACATTTTCCGATTTGTGTGTTTTTTTTTAATATTTTTATTTATGCGACTGTAATGATGTGCACTATACGGAAAGATATAGGGCTTTAAGTATAAGTCAAAAATGCCGAGAATATAGACTGAGATGAAAAAACAATGTAATATCTAAAAAGCTGATATTCTATACAGTTATCTTTAATTGTAACATTTTTTTGTTTTTATTATTTGTTCGGGAACAATATACAATTTTAAATTATTTTAAGCGCACTTTATTTTGAGCCTAATGGATTTTGTTACTATATCTTTTAGGCTCTCAATAAAATGGCTTTAGTTTTCGATTTGATTCGCCCAATTAACATACCTGAAATCGCATTTCGGTGCCGTCCGTCCACTCGAACTCCCTGCTCGACTGTAGCTCACCACCCAACCAGTAAATCGCCTGCGGTGAATAGTCCATATCACTTCGTATATTACTCACAATAAATCTGCGAAAATACGATAGAGATCAGTAATTTATGCTCTACACACAATCTCGAATGCTAAACCACCCATAATTACTACACTGTATATATTTATGATAGTTCATAAGGTCTCGCATAAGCTCCAAGATCAATTAAACGTGTTTTGTATATGTAAAATATGTAATATTGTTTATGTTTGTATATATTCAAACACAGAATACGATTAGCTTGCATCAGTTCTCAGTGGATTATTCAAGGCTTATGCAAAAGGCTTTGTATATGCATGAGATGGGAGTAACTATATAGTACGTATGTTGTCGCTAAGTGCAATTTCTACAATGGGGTATAATTTTATGGACTCCATATGCTATATACGAGTACCTACTCCGTCTATACTACTCTATAGAACTTACAGTGCATTAATTTCATATAATACATAATCACGTCTACAATACTATATATAATATAGAATACCAACCTTTGTTCGTCGGCTGACGCAATGGAAGCCAACTGAGCACCGATGCCGCGGCACACCTGTTGCGCCGTGTGCCAGTCCACCTCTGGATACGATACGAACAGGTAGCACGTTCCATTGTACGACTTTAGGCGTTCGTCAGAGCATTCAGATGAGGCTGCGAGCGCGAAGATGAAAGCAAATAAAAAAATGTCTATATATTTAAGGATGTGGTTTATTGATTGGTATTTGTATTAAATATAATACACTGATCTTGTATATTATATATATATATGTAATATAAGTGAAAACGCTGCGAGCAAATATATAGATGATGGCATTAAGATAATACTGTGTGATTTGCGTGGGTGTGAGTATGTGTGTTTGTCTAATGATTCAAACGTTTCTCAAGATTTCTCTCTGTGTGTGAAGACGTATTCAAAAAGGTATACACGAGAAAAAACAATGAATTATCGATTACAGCTTAAATTATTTGTTATAAAAGTCAAAGTTTGCGGTTTATTTAAGCTTGACGTGCTCGAGATCTGGGTCACCTGCTAATCTTGATTATAATATACCTGTGTGCGTGCTTTTGTGATTTCTGTGCGTGTATTGGTACACCCCACTTGAAATACTACAAGGAAAAACAGCTACGCTCATTCGTTATATGGTGTGGTCACACTTGTGCTGTATATCTTGCTTAAACGCCTTTAACAAATCGCTTCAAAAAGTTTTCACACATGGAAAAGTTTAATTTTCGCTACAAACGACAAAGTTTTCACATACATAAATCACAGTCCAAGTATACATTACACAAAAAGCACCGTAACGCAAAGCTTGCTCGTGTTGCAATCGCACGCAATCATTTTTCTCTGGCTCTGAGCTTTCGAGCGCAAAGCGCCCAACGAGCATATTATCATGATGGGAAATATTCATTGTTTTCAGTTTTCTATGTGTTTTACATGAAGACGCGTACGCAAGCGACTGCATAATTATTATGCGCGCGCGAAACTTTTAATGATTGCGTATACATTTTTGGCGGCACATTCTAATGGGACACGCGGGCAAGCTTTAATTTGGCACATTCTATATATTTATATATATATACTATAAATAGCTTTTTGGCGAGAAGCTTGTGTATACCATTTACAATTTCAATTGTATAAAAAATATAATTTGTTTGCACACGAGAGTCGTGATTTATGATGGTTGTTAATTTCTGGTGAAACCGCAACATTTTCGGTATTTTGAGTGTGCGGCGTGCTAGAGTCGTTAATCTTTTGCACAGAATTTATTGAATACATAATTCGCATACAAATTGTTTGCTGGTTATTATCTTGAAAATTCATTTGCCGGTTTTTCTGTTCTGTTTTAAAGTGTGGAATCAGTAGATAGCGTTTTCTAAGAACATGAATAGCGGGTTTTTGTGAATTGCCCGAGATTTCACTGCGATAAATTATTGATTTGTTTTTTTTTTTATTTTCGATAATTAATTGAAAAAACTAACAGGCGGTTTCATTTTGTCTACATATATTTCAAACAAATTCAAATTAAGCAGTTTTTACCACAAGAGGCTACTTAAAATGTTTATCAATTTTTGTTATTTTTTGATGTTATCTATTTTTGACCTAAAAAGTACAATATTGTTTCAGTATATTGTTTCAGTAAAAAAAAAAACATTTTCCTCGATTTTTTTTTAAATTTTCTTTTTTTAATTACATAAGATTTGATTATTCGCACAACCCAAGAGAAATTCTCAAAGCGTGGGTGTATACTTCTTTATTCGATAAAAGTTTACAACAAAAACAATATTAGCCGTTCGTCAACGCAAATGGCGCCAGTATTTCAATATTAATAAGTTCAGTTCATTAACTTTAAATGATCTTCTCGTTGCTGTTCTGAGTTTGAAGTGGAGTATATCGAGAAAATGATATGTGTATTTCATTACAAATTGGAGTGTTTCAAAAAAGTTCATTTAAATAAGAAAAAACTCTGTCAGCTGTGGCGTTACTATGCATAAAAAAAATCATATAAAATAAAAATTAAAACCTTTTTCTTTTAAAATTATAATTTTGTTGGACATGAATTATTTGGGTCAAGTTCATGAACCCCAATTAAAATTGGATCATTAAATTGTTATCGTTTTTTAATTTGTCAAAAATATTCCCTATACATTTTTATTTCTGTTATTTTAATTAGGTTAATTTTGCTGCGCATGCGCATACGGTATGTTGGTCGATGTATACATATATACTTTGTTTGTGTGAAATTTTGTGTTTCAAACGAAATTTCTTGTGCCAAAACGTTGGAAATGTTGAAAAAAACATTTGGTGATTCAACCATGTCGAAAAATCAAGTTTACGATTGGTATAAATCGTTCAAAGAGGGGCGAGAACAAGTGAACGATTTGCCACGTTCAGGACGGCCTTTGACCTCTTCAACTGAAGAAAACTTCGGGAAAATAAAGGAAATGGTGCTCGAAAATCGTCATTATAGTTTGCGAGAGATAGCCCAAGAAATGAACATGTATTCCGATATTCGTATAGCTTTTGATAGATTGCGTCATAGCTTTTTAGTAAAAAAGCTGTAGGAATTCGGTACTGATCGCAAACAATACGTTCTAATTGTTTAATGTTGGCTCTGGCACTCTTGGCATTTTTTTCATACATTTTATAAACGATGTGGCAGATATTTTCAGATACTCTTCATGTCTCATGTATGCAGATGATATGAAGATATTTAATAAAATTGATGGTCCTTCCTTCATACGTTTTGAACATGCAACGCTTTATTTTTATTGCTTTATTGCTCTATGCACTGCGTCGACAAGGAAGACGAGTCGATGACCCTATAGTGTTCGATTCGAGGTCATGTGTCTGAAAACTCTCTATTTTAATTGTTTCTTTTTTTCTTCATGTTTGATATTTTATTTAATCGTATCGACGTTCCCAATTTGCTGTCTGTTTTAGATTTAAATGTCCCATTCGGGACGACTCGTTCTTCTAGCTAATTATGGACCTGCTGAGATTATAAATAGAATGTCTGAAGCTTATGACATCGCTACTCCCGTGAAGCATTTCGGAGGATCACACGGTCTTTAAGTTAATACTGAATTATTTATAATAGTTGTAAATGTATTTGTTCAGAGCGAACCATACAATAGAAATCATAGTTTGGTCAAGCAGCACGGACAGGCTTGACAGAGTATTCTATTGAGCCTTGAATGTTTATATATTTTTAAATTTTACGTTGATATGTATTTTTTATTTTATTGTATATTATTTTTAGTTTGTATAATTGTGTTTTTTTTTTGCTTCTCTAATTTGTATTTTTTAGATGTCAATGTAATATTGAAAATAATTTAATAATAATTCATATGTCCCTGTTGACGTCACTTAAAAAACGGTTCTTGTAAATATTTTTAACCGAAAGAGAAAGGCTTGAAGGACATTCAAAAGACTGAACGGTATACATCATACTCATATTTTAATAAACTTCAATGTAGTAATTTTTTTTTTTTTATTTTTAGGTATAAAAGTATTGCTGCGGTTCTCAAAAATGAAAAGTCGCAAATATATTTATCATTTGCAATTCATTTGGCAAAAAAAAATGGAAAATTTATTAATATAATTCCAGTCAGGTGAGCCGAAAATGCTTCTTTTGTTTCATGGTATTAAGCGTGAGTCTTTTAACCAGAATAATGTAGGAAAAGACGCAATAGATTTCGGAATGTGATCAAGATATTTAATCGCACAGTAAGAGGTAAAAGATTCTGAAACCATTGGACACCATTCAGAGCGTGCTACCAAGAGGCGTCAAAATATCTGCAAAACCATCTGCCACATGAGGAGGAGCGATGAGATGAAACAAAATTAATTATATTTTATTCATGCCGTTTGTTCAATAACAAAAAAATGCTTTTTCAATAAATATTATTTTTGAAAATTACACTGTTTAATTATAATTTCACAGGAATATTTATTTAATACTCC
>JANSTU010019552.1:0-13711 GCA_027564075.1 Bolitophila hybrida
TATTCGGAATCGTGAATCATCAACGTCATCATACAATTATTGTTCTATACAGGGTGCGTGTGTATATGTTAATTGTTGGCATTAATGTTCCGTTATTCCAAATCAATAACCTATTTCAGAAATAGGCTTCGGTCTGCCGGCCGAGATTGAACCGACGACCTCCCATAAGCCAGGCCAACGCCTTAACCCACTCGACTATGGCTATGGTTAACTTGCTTAAGAAAAATCACCCTTGTAAATGGAGAATGGTAATCTACATCTTTTTGAACATGTTTAAGGAAAACAATCCTTGGGAAACAAATTAATTTAATTTCTGTTTTTCTATATTGTTTCAATTTAACTTTTTTTTCTTTTTTGTATTAAAAAAAATGTATTTTCGGCCAATTGTTATTCGACCAATTGTTTTCGGGGAATTGACGGGGTACCTAGACAATCTGCCAATTGTTATTCGACCTATTGTTTTTCGGGGAATTGACGGGGTACCTCTCATAGACATCTGGAAATGAGAAATGGACGTTGAATATCTGGACTATGGACTTGGAATGAAGAAATTGTTCGGTCCATTCTGACGTAGAAAAGTATGCCAAATAATATGAAGTAACAACAATCGTTTTTCTCACATTTTCTCACTTTTCTCTTGGGGGTCGAAAGTTCAGAAATCTTCGCTTTTTTCGCTTTCAGTAAATTTTTGGACACTTTGGTGCTCGTATTAATACCTGCTGCCTGGCTTGATTATACAGAAAACGATCGTATGAGACCAAAGAAACGCAGGTTGTTGTTTGTAAACTTTAACAGCCGTTATCTCGAAAACCTGTTATCGCACTCTAGGTCCTTTTATAGTAATTTCAAAAGATTCGACTTAGAAATTATTCCTCGGAGATGCCATATATGATTATATATGATAATTGAGGCGAATAATATTAATAACAAAGCTGAATTTGAGAATTGAGAATTTGTATAGATTTTTGTAACAATCAAATATAAACCATTGCTCGAAATTAATGTAAAATGCCAAAAGGTGACATCACGTGAGAGACAAAACACGTCTTCGGTTGGCGCCACATGTCTGCTCAAATGGCATATAGTAAAACTTTCGAAATTTATTGTGGCTGTCCTCTGCTTCAATATGGCGTAAAAGCTATAACGTTTAAGCATCGATTTAATTAAAAGCAATTGGTGTTTTACTATGTATATAATATATAACATAAATGTATAGGTATATTATATATAAAGGCAAAGGTATTATATTGTATATATATATATATACATGTGTATTGTTTGTTAACACTTTCAGCTTTAAAATCAATAACGAACATTTCACAATCTTAAAGGGCACAATGTGTCATGCATGGTTTATGTATCCTTGATATAAATTCCAATTTATGTTTTAATGAATCATATATCAATTAAACTGACGGTTTACAATTTCAACGAAACACCGTATATTACTTTTAATTAGATTGGTATTTTATTAGCGTTCGCTTTTCATAATCCCGAAACATTTGAGCAAAATTAAAAATAAAAACTTAAATTTCCATATATTTATGCCAATATATTATAATTACAATATAATATATTTTTTCCAGATATCCGGTCGTCCGAGTCTGGGTGGTTGCATTTTGCTAGTCACGCTTTTCCACTACTTTATATTAACAAACTTCTTCTGGATGATGGTTGAAGGTACGTAAGCTCTATACCGCATTCCGTTCGGCATACTAATGTTTGTTATCTTTGCCACATCGCACCGAGCCTCTGCCTGTGTGGCTGTGTGCACATGCCATTGCACGTGGTTGTGCATTAGCTCTTGATTACGTCTATCTATAAATTATATATACTATACTCTGTGTAATTATGTTTGCAGGACTGTACTTATACATGCTAGTCGTCGAGACGTTCTCCGGAGATAATCTAAGATTTGCAATGTACGCGTTAATTGGATGGGGTAAGTTTATGGCATACGACCAGAGAATGTAGTACCTTATCTACATTAGAAATTTGCATTATTATATGATAACTTATTTATATTATTTGCATAAAGGTGGTCCTGCTCTGTTTGTGTTTAGCTGGGCAGTGACAAAGGTGTTTTTGGCCGAAACTGGTAATCGCGATGGGGTAAGTGGAATTTGTTTGAATATACATTTTTAATTATTTATTATGCCATTTGCTAATATTAGTCCATAAAATGTTCATCTAAAAACATTATTACCTTATCCTTATTAGAAAATTTTGTTTTTTTTGTTTTGCCTTTTTGCGTGTAAACGAATTCAACTTTTTATCTAAACATAGATTATATTAGATTGATAAGTATTCCCAATTTGGAGCCACATTGTTCTTTTTTATTAATTATTGAATATATAATTTTTAAGAATATCTTATATTCAGAAATTTAAAAAGTGTATTCTTCTCCACACAAAAATAAATTATTTAAAAAAAGAAAAGACTTCAAATTAAAAGTGGATGATGAGTGACGGAAAAGCAATGGAAATTTTGATATCTTCAATTGATTCTTACCAAGCGAATCATGTACTGAATTGTAACAGCTCGAAGGAGGTGTACGATAAAATTGGAAGTTTTAATGAAGAATGTTTTTCACTGAAAATGAACCATGACGAATCGGTTGCGGCATATTTTTCGCGATGTTCATTGCTTGCATCGGAAATGGAAGACCAAGGCGAGAAACTAACGGAAAACATCAAGATGGTGGTTTGGTGAAAAGCCAAATTTGAGTCACGTAAAAGTTTTTGGAACAGTTGGTTACGCGCTCGTCCCGAAGCAAACTGGACGGAAGAAATGGGATTAATCTCGTTGGGTTCGAACCAACATCAGAAGAAGAATTTTCGATTGTACGATCCAGAGTCAAAATAAGTTGTCATCAGCTGTGATGTTAAATGTAATGAGCGTGTTGCGCATGAAGAATATGTGCAACTTTGGATCGAGATTGAAACTGATAACAACGAGCAGCTAACACGAATACTTCAAATCCTCCATCTACATCGAACGCGCAAAATTTAAGTAAATCAAATCGTGAATTGAGAGAGCGTTATAATTTGAATTAAGGACTACGAAAGTACATCATGTCCCCATACCGTTATAACGATGAAACGAGTTACTCAGCTACTACCCTAAATTATGGGAGTTCGTGTTATATCGCGATTTTAATACATACCTTTAACATATTTTTAAATCTAATGATGCATAATTTGTCAACGGTTTGAATTCGTCGTGTCATTGTGTTAACAAGTTCCTTACAAAATAAATCGGTTATTGAGGACCAGATTCTCTTTAAGTCATCTATTAAAGCCGCTTTTGTTGAACATGGGTTTTTCGTAGGTTTCTCTTCATTAAACCCCACAATGTCTCGATTGGAGATCTGGGCTGCTTGATGACCAGGGCAGAACTGGCACATCATTTTGCTCCAACTAAGCCATGGTACTTCCGGCTTTATGATACGAAGCACCATCTTGTTGGACTCTAAATTATCCGTATTCAGTGCTTAGGTCTGAAATTGTCGATTTTAAGAGATGTTCCAGCACGTCCTGGTACTTGAAAGCATTCGTGATGCCATCTACAATGTATAGCGAGCCAATACCTTGAGCGGACATGCAACCCCAGACCATTACAGAAGGCGCAAATTTGACTTTCTTATTGAAGCACTCGGGATCAAGTGCTTCGTTTGGTGTTCGAATAACCCGGCAGCTTGTATCACCAAAGGAAACTTCGAATCTGGACTCATCACTCCAGATTACGGAGTCCCACTGTCTTTGTGTCCAATTCACACGCTCTTTTGCCCATTTCATCCTGCAAATCTTCTGTTTTTTATATTTAAAAGCGGCTTATTTTATAAAATAGCATTACAGAAATCATCAAATAAATACAGCATAAGCTTACTTTATAAAAACCAAATCGTGGCTATGGAATAAGTATTTTTGTCAACCAGGTTCCAGATTGGAGTTATTTTACGAACGTCCTCGTTAATGCACCTGGCTCGAACCATTTCGTTTCAATTTTTGATTGTTAGCTCAATAATAATAATATTACGATGTTAAAAATTCAAATTCTAGACTGCCACATCACTTCTGATGATCATTGCAGAAAGAATGCAAAACTTTAATTACGCCGAAAAAATTGAGTCGAAGAAAGGTCCGTAATCTAATCTAATTATGAAAATTTAAAACCTTTTGAATTGAGATAAAAATTGGAATCGCTACACGTACAGCAATCGGAGAACTCTAGTTACGGTATTCAGCAAATATCAGTGAATAACTTTATTATTTTTTGCTAAAATTATTTAAAAAAATATTTTAAAATATAAACCATAAAGTACTTTTATATATTGTGATTCAAAATCAAGAAATCAATGATTTCTATATATTAGAACCATGTACCTTTATATTATTAACTTTTTTGATCTGTGACCGATTTTGTAGTCATAATTTTAATTTGTCAGAGCTCACAACCTGACACACACGCACTTTTCATTCCTATATCACTACAGGCTTTATAAAAAAACATTTACTATGATTTCACAACGACAACGACTCGTCGTTGGGTAGGTCCCCTGCACTCACTATTTTCAACCAAATTCTATTAAACTCGATTATGTCAGTGCAAATATTTGTAGATAGATAGATAGAAATAGATACTTATACAAACACCGTATACTGACACTAGATTTGTAAAATAGAACATGAGAAACACATTTTCCGCCTAATGAGGGTGTCCTTTTACGATCATCAGGATTATAAAAAGGCCATATTATTTTAATTTTATGCGCGAGCGCCACTACAGCACCAACGAACGAAAGAAATGTCAAAATATGATTTTATGAATGGCGTGTCTAATATGAAATTGTTGTCACGTACAAAGCGCCAGCTCATGCCAAGTCATATTTTTTTTATTTTGGTATTCAGAAAGAAAAATGAATACATTACTATATATACTATATAATAGATATAGTATATTATGACCTTTACATAATTTACTGTATATATAAACCACATAACTATATAAAAAACATATTGTACAATTTGACATTTGCCAAAATTTAGAATTTAACAGACAGAAAAACGGGTGTAAAATTTAAAATATTATTTCATAAGATTTTCTTCAGATAATTTTAGAAAAAAACACATGTTCTACAATCTTCTTAATAGCTGTGATGAAAATATTATATATATGTATATACAAAATGAACTCAACAAATGTGTGCTGGTAATCATATTGCGTCACATCAGATACTGTATACAATTATATACATATATATATATATATATATTGATTGATTGAAATTACCCCATGGAAAACTCTTCGTTTTCCGCGCAGCATGTGTGTTTGTGTTGTCTGCAGACGCAACGTAGCACACAGCAATAAACTCGTGCACACATTTCTAATTAACTTTTTGATTACAAAAGTAATTCTGTTTTTCTTGAGCGGCGTGTGTCGTCAGATGATTTTGTCTTCAAGTGGGTACAATTTTGCAATAAACTATACGTGGTACGCATATTATAGTGTTTAGTTATATCCAGCCTCAAGCTTGTTCGAAATGGCGTGCTTTATTATACAAACATCTATTCCGGGCGATCGGATGACCCAGTTTTGCCGATGAGCGTTTTGTGTGAGAAATTGTGCTATCATATATTAAAGAATCTAATTAAATTCACCTTAAAGAAGGCGCGAGGAGTTTTGAGTAATTGGCGTTTTAATAAACGTGTTCCGGAAGCGATTGTCAGCGTATAAGTTTGTGTGTGTGTGTGTGTGTGTGACATCCGACATATGCGGCCTGTCGCGCCATTACGCCAGCACTTTTATTATTGCGAATTGAGCGCGACGAACATCGCGTGGTCGATTTCCAAATAACGATGCATATTAAAAGCGAGATTGCAAATGCGAATTCTGGATATGGCGGCTATTGATTTTCTATAGCACATTAAATACATTTGGAATTGCGTGTTTCGGTGGGTCCGTTAATATATATGGTCAAACGTAAGCTTAACCGGTTCGTTTGGTCTGGCAAATCGAATTTCTTCCCACATCAATTTGAATACTCGCGCGCATTTATAAGTGATATATATACATTCAAACCGCCATTTCTATCGTTATACTGGAAATGAAATCTTTGCCGTTTTCTTTATATTTTTGTACACATACAATTGCTTCATTTTAATGTGAATATAATTACCAATCTGTGTGAGTGTATCGTTTGAATGTGGAATATATACTCAATTAGCATATCATTTATATTTTTACACACATCACCCACACACACATAATCAGTTACTTTGGCTCTACAATCTGGCGCACACATTCTGAAAAATAACATTTAAAATACGTAAAATGTTTCAGCACATTTCAACGCCTTTCTGTATTTATTGAATTATTTACACTGCGAGCGCTTTAGTGATTGTTCACGATAATAGTTTAAATGCATTTATTTGTATTATAAATGACTTATTATTTATTTAAATACTATATACTATATCAATAAATTACACTCAAATAAGAAACGTGTTCTGATTCTATATTATATTTATAAAATATATAGTATATATAGTATTATCACAAACATTCCAATCGCTTTATATGGATTCGATTGTAGGTCAATTGAGAATTATTGCGTACGCGTGTGTGGCTGCGGAGATTCACACAAACATACAGCTTAGGAATTTTCTCATAAGGCTTAAGGGCAATGAATTAAAGCCTAAAGTTTTAATCAAAGCCTATGTATGATTTTGTTTATTATAGAAGTTCAGTTTGGTTATTTATCATTTATCTTTTTCGTATTTAAATTTTATATACAAGTATTTATATAAATTATTATGGAAACATATTTTATTATAACACGGAGAAAGTTATTTAACTAAAAATAAGTAAATCGTTTAGTTAAAATCAAAAGAAGAAAAATTTACTTAAATTACAATTTTTTTCTTATTTTACAAATAATAAGGGAATTAGGAAATAATTTCTTAAATTAAGAAAAAATATTGATTTTAGGAAAAACAAAAGTAAAAAAATCAGTAAATGTTGCTATTTAGCGCATTATTATTTCCAGTAAATGTAAATTGTGTGAATTAAGCGAGTAGTGCCTAGTTCGATCGTAATTGCGATATAATTATATCTATTTAAAAGCCAATGAAAGTACAAAACTCATGGGAATGCATTTTGGAGCACATAAAATTATAACAACTGATGGTAATTACTAGATGGCAAACATTTGACATTTTAACTACCGAGAGCATATACTCGTATGTATGTATAACTTGTGGTTTTTTATACAATGAATATGCCTTCTTCGGACTTTAATTATGCAGTTTCATTTATTTATTTTTTTGTCAGAAAACGCATACACAAACGATTAAAGTATATTATACTTAATATAAAAAGGAGTCCTTCATTATGTAACATACATACAAAATAACGTCATAATCCAGTTAATTAAATGATTATCTTTATCGGCGTTGAATCAAAATCCTGACAACACCCATATAAAAGTGGGTCCAAAACATACATACACAACACATTCACAAACACACATGCAATAAATATTTTTTAATATTAATATATATATATATATATATACATTAAGTATAAATGCTATATTTACATTGGGTTATTGTGGACTGCGTAGTTCGCGCGTGAGTGCGCTCAGTCACGCAAATGGGTGCTCATCGTCTTCATATTAATGATTGTATACGATTGAGATTAATTATTGTACATAGTAGAAATACTGCGTATTAGGAAAACTGTGTCATTTTGTGGGCATTATAGGTCATGTTTCGTGTCACGCACGAGACTAATTTGGGTTAAATGTCGCGCAGGTCAAGATCGACCAATAGTAATTATAATATTTGGCTGTGTGTTAATTGTATCGAAGCCTGGAAGATCATCGTTCATGAATAGTTATTATGTTGTTCCGGATGAGTTACGTGCTTGTGCATATCTTTACGGTAATATTAATTCATTCATTCCACAACACTAATAATACAAAGACGCAAGTATAAAATACCCTTTAATTAAACTGCATTTAAGCCGATTGGATTCGGAATCATTTTAAAAAGAATAGCTGAATTCCACACACATAATTTATTGACTTATGCCCCCTGAAAGTTGTTTCTATGTGAGAGCGCACCACCACCATATCATTATGATGAGCACATACCCGTACACATAAATATTATTAGTATACGTTTCTAGAAAATGTTACTATTAGTATTTATATTGATGGTTATTAAACTGTTTTTATGGGCGTGAGCTAGCAATTGATTCGAATGCGGGTAATTTATGGCGGTATATTAACATCGCATCGCAATGCTCATTCAGGCGTTGCGTGTGTGCGAAGAAGCATTTTAATGTTTTGTGTGTGTGTCTTTTGTTGTTTATTAATTTGTAGGTCGCCTTAATTTGAAGTGATTGTTCGATCTTATATATATATGATAGGGGTCGGGTTAAATGCGGTGAATTATATTTTGTTTGTATGTTAAGAATTTATTTTGTATAATCCCTAAGATTGAGTAGGAAATAATATTTAGTAATGCTATATATCTAAAACCAAATAAATCGTCGATAGCCATTACCATATAAATATAACCATGTAAAAATAATAATAATATTTGAAATCGAATCCAAGAAAATCAAGTATAATGTTTCAAAATAGAAGATGTTTTGATGAATACCAATGTACAAATTGCAAGCGCTCCTGGATGTCAATATAATACCACACAAGACTAGACCACTAATGAAACCGGATGGCCTGAACAAGTCCGATATCACAAAGCCGCACCTGCAGCATCTATGCGAGAAGTGCAAAAAAATAGGTAGATGTTGTGGCAATAGAAGATAGATTTCTATGTACTTTTGTGAAAAAAATTATTCAAATGACTAAAATATATATTACGTATTAATATAATATCATAATCTGGACAACTAATTGGAAAAGCAAGATTTGTGAGCGGTTATTTTTTGTCGCGTTTTTTGTTGAATATTATAATAAAATCGTGTTTTTTATTTTTCTAATTATGTGTGTTGACCAAAATTCTGTTTCTTAAAAATCACGTGTTTCGAAATCCGTTTTAAAATCTCGTGTTTCAAAATCCTGTGTTTTACCTGCAACGCGGAATTTAAAAAAAAAAATAATAAAATTAAAGTTGATAAGCAAGCCTAAATGGCAAAAATTATAAATAAATAAATAATAAGTAATATATAATTTTCTAATTCTGAAGTGTCACAATGTGGATATACACCCCCTACCATTAGGATGGGATTGAGATACGCGCGATATAAATGCAACATTTAACAGTCTATGGCAGGCTTTCAAGAACTATCTAATCTCTGAACTTAGGCGCGATTTGCCTGTAACCACAGCCACTACGTGTCCTCCTCCTGAGGCCTCACCACGGTCAGGCAAAAATTAATTATTTAGTCGTGGTTACAGACTCAATAAATGTTGTGGAATTGTTGTGGCCGCATATGTCTGTTCGACTTCTATGCATATAATTAAAATTTTGTATAGTGTATTTTAAATGTCTGATTCCCTTATAACATTTTTTTGGAAGAAATGTGTCGCAGTCGCCAATGTGACGAATTTTTCCTTAAACCGATTTAATTTTTTAAAAGGGAGAAAAACATACACAAAAAACTACTACTGTATTGCGTTGAAATAATTAAAATATCTGGTTTGCGCGATTCAAGGTTAGATTATCAGATACAAATCTTCAGTTTTGTTTTGAAGTGATAAATAAATGCTTATGAAAAACTAATTGTTTTTTTACCTCTCTCATTTCCTTCTAGAAGACAAATATTAAATTAATATACCTATCGAATAACCCTCCATAAATTAGATTTTTTCTAAAATGTGGGTCAAACTTTTACATCTCACCACCTTAAGAGGGTGCGTGGCCTAAGTATTATAATACACGGGATTTTCAAACGATGGATTTTGGACACATAATTTTGAAGTACAAGATTTCATAGGTAACCATAAAAACTAATAAAAGATATTGCGCAGAATTAGAAATTTACAATTCCCAGGTTTTCTTTCAAAAAAGTAAAATATGAAACCAAAATAGTATACAAATTAATAAAATTTAAAATACAAAACATTTAAAGTAAATTAAAATTCGGCTTCACCTGCATTCCATATAAAATTGTGACTTCTTTGTATTTCAGAGAATGCTGCTTTAGGAATATATACATGTAAAATCTATTTATTGTTAACTTAACTTTAATTAATTTAATTATTTAGAATCGTAATTAAATTAAACACTCAACTAATTTCGTAGACATAAATAACATAAATATACAGTAGTCTATGTATATAAATTCTATTCTCACATAAATAATGAGCTCAACCGGGTGTCGTAAATAAATTTCGCACCTCCAATCATCTCACCTGCGGTGCGACGACAGCACACTAGATCCGCAGCGCAGACAAAGTGTTTTAATTAACGGAAAACACGTGCAGCGTTCGCACAAATTACGCTATACCTTAATCACATGTGGGATAGTTTCGCTTATACAGACATTTATTATCTTATAGCTGTGAACATCGAAATGGCAGCGGTGTGTCGGGAAATTGAATTTTCTCGGAAGTGAACTGCAACTTATGCTACATTCGCAGACACATGGAATCTAGATTAAATAATTTAATAAAATACATGCACTGCATTTTAAAATTGCATGCAAATAAGTATAATGTTAATGTTCCTCGGAAATGGTATAAGTTTGAGCACATCCATAAAGATTATGTAAACATGCGCATCAAAGTAATTAAATTGCAGAGATTTTTGTTTAGCTGGAGTTGCATTCGACGCGCTATATAAAAACAAACAAGCATTTCAACTAAATATACACACATGGAATGGATATATACAAAATCACTATAAAATGTTCTCGCACATTTGGCCCTGCTGCACTCGTGTTAATAAAACAAAACCGTAAGTGCATACGTGCCCGTTTCACTTTTCAGTATTCTCCGAGTAAATAAAATACACGCGTGTACGACAGCATAAGTGCATATAGAAGCGCACCCGCCTATTGGCACGCGGCATATCAAACTTAATTCGTTTGACGAAAGACATTCAGAGATGCAGACGAGCATATGTTTTGTGTTTCTCCAAATTGTAATTATCTAAAAACTGCGTGTGTTTTCATTTCGGGGCGAAAGCATTGCACACATCTCACGGCCCTAAACGCAAAGAACGCTTTCAAGAAACGCGATAATATATACAAAATACATAGGATTATACAGACTATATATTAAATGCTTGCGTTGTTGGGTTTACCTCAGGATTTCCGGTTCGGTTCATATTTTTTTTACAACGAACAGTTTGCGTTATGATTATTGTGTGCAGTATTGTATATGTTTATAATCGCTTCGCTCGTCGTATATATATATACAAATTATTTAATATGACTAAACTCTTGATGTTGTGGCAACGAAGATTATGTTTTTTGTTTGTATGACGTCAGTGTGGGTTTGCTCTCTTTCGCTCTGAGAAACATAGAATATTATGAGTATGTTTGAGATAATAATAAATAAAAAAAATACCTTTTTTGTTTTATTGAAATCGTGTTACTCATGTTGCGATGGAAGTGCGCAATTTTAAACATTGAAGTGAGTAATTCGAATTCGATGAGTTAATTATGAATCATCGGTTCATAGTACATAAATACATTTACATTTTACTTATGTATGATGTATATACTAAACATTTTATGTATATTCTATATGTATAATTGTATATATGTCATATTTAGCTGTCGAATATGTCATGAAGCGTGCTTTCACAAGTAGTAGTCTCTTTTATATAGAAGCTATAGGAAATAGAAAATAATAATGTATTGCGGAAATGGTGTGACATCGGGGCGGATGAGTAGATCAGCGCAAAATAGATTAAACGCATTTAGCACCATATAATATCCACTGCGGAGGTATAATGTTATATAGTATGTGTGTAATAATATTTGTAGATTTCGATTGCGAAAATTAGATTGCAGAAATGATATGTCATATAGTTTTTATATCCGAAAAAAATATTTTTTTCTTTGGAAAATTATACACAAAATAAAAAAAAACATTAGCAGGTATTTATATTTTTTGGATTTTGACCATGTGCAATTTGTTCCATACATTTGTCTGAATTGTTCAAAATTTTATGCACTTGATGTATAAATGCTAAAGCTCTAATAAAGTTAAAGCATACATATTTTATATTTTTTACACATTGAGAACCTTGAGAATCTTGAGAGATTTGTAAATGTAAATATTCCAATATTTATAAAAACGAGACTTACGAGATCAAATTAAATTTTAGATACTACACTTTTATAGACTCTTTCTTCTTTTTATACACAACTCCGAAAAAATATTGTTAACACTGGCGCCATCATAACTGCAAATTATTAAACATTTATTTACTATTTTGGCACAATAATATTTTTTTTGATTAAAATTTATTTTGCTTTCGTAAGTACATTTTTGAATACATTTATTGTGACCATCCATTATAATCACCTGATTTGTCTTTGTGCGACTTTACTTAATTTTCTCAAAGTGAATTTGAAACTAGAGATATTTCCAAAAAATAGATGGATCGTTCATTTTAATCTATTATCAGTCTATTCTATTATTATTATTAAATCGAATTAAAAATTCAAATTAAATAACTGTTCGTTTTGATAAACCTATTTTATTTCTTCACTCACTAACATTTTTTAAGAACTTAATAAGTTAATGCATAAAGACTTAGTTGCTAGATTAAGTCATAAAGCCCTAATCTCTTGACGCATATCTAATCAGATCAACTTTGCATGACGATCTATGCGTATCGTAGAGTCTTTGTCGTCGCGCCTCTATCGCATATCGACGCACTAATACGGTTTCTTCGCAAAAGATACAATATACTGTCAGTATATATACATACAAAAGTATATCTTACACGCGTCTCAATAGAGTTGTGTCTAAATCGGAACGAACGCAAACGCATAAGTGCGTATCTAACTATATGAATGTGTGTGTGTGTCTTTTTGCGGTCTGGTTGTCGTTAATGTGATTTACATCGACTACCGCTAAACATAGAAAATAAACATAATATTATTACATACATAAATGTATATAAATATATTGAATATACACTCGCTCAGCATTTTGCAGCAGCAGGTTTATGTGCTAACGTTAACTTTCTGTGGCAATAAATTCATATATTATATATGATTTTATATTAACATTCATGCTGGTATACTTATATACAGAAAACATGTTTTCTTGGGTACATTCGAATGAGGTGCGTATGGATGGAATATCTTATAATGTACAGAGCCGTGGTGCACTTGCAATGGTATTAGACTAGATCTCATAGGTCATCAAACGGCCTTGCTATATTTTTTCTTCATATAGTTGCAATGACGTACGATGTGCGTGCATCAGACTTTTCAGTTGATATATTCAATATACATAATGCATTATGTATAACGATAAATTACATTTTTCTCTCTAAGTAATGTATAAATAAATTCAATTTCATGAAATAAATGACTTAACACCTTATATACATGGCAAGCCCTCAGTTAACGCGAATTAATTTACTTGCGGGTACAATCGTGAGACAGAGATTACCAAACATTCTAAGGAACAAGAACGTGCTGTTACTAATGCATTCGAAAAGAATTACATTGCAATATTTTACAGTTGCGCATTTACTGCGTATATAAGTATACT
>JANSTU010019563.1:0-13710 GCA_027564075.1 Bolitophila hybrida
TTGTTAACCGACATCAAAAACCGAAAAGCTCCAATTTGTGTAGACCGTCAATTAGCCAGGATTTGCGTGGCCACTAAATAGCGAATCTACTAATAAATAACTCGAGCTAAACGGCTGCGCAATAAACCACTAAATTAATATGCATGTGCAATGTGCATACCACACATAACATGGGTAACAAATGCTCGTACACATAAATACACATGCACTTAACATATTATATAATACATGCACGCATTTGGACATAAGTGGCGCGCGATGCGGTCGGTGGCAGAGACCCGAAAGACAGTTTTTCATTATTATAACCAAAATGGAGAAGGGACGTAATAACTCAAGCGGGGGGAGCCACAACAAAACACGAAATTATTATAATTACAGTTATGGAAATTGTCGCACAAGAGGAAAAACAAAAATTAGACGCCATTGCAATATATAGTGCCAACGCCACAATCTACTTACTCCATTTCCTTCGTCTTCAAACTTATCATAAGCTGCTCGTTGGTAAGTGCTTTCTTTTTGTATCTTATTTGCAGAACTTTCTTCGATGGAAAACACTGCAACAGAAAATAGAAAAAAATGAAATATAAATGCTTATGAAATTTTATTTTGTCGTTTTTTTTGCTGTATATATGTATATAAAAAGCTTGTTAACATTTTACGTAAATTAAAAGCAATTTCTTTTGAGGTTATGTCGGTGTATGTACACACAATATTATATATGCCTGTGTGTTAGTTATTATGTACGCTTGTATATGTGTGTGTTACCGAAATGCAGAAAAGCTCGTCCACACATACATAAATATTGCATGCGCGCACAAACTTAAGTAAATTGCAGAAAGTATTATTTAAAACAAGAAATATACAAGAGAGAGAAAAAAATGCAATTTATAGAGTAAGCGCTTGGTTGTAGAACTTTTATTTACTATGTCTTGAGTTGTTGTTTACACAGCCCCCCGGTTTTTCTGTGTGTTTGTGTGTGTGTGTAAATTAGAATGTTTATGCACCCGGCAGAACTCATGCACAACTTTCTTTTGAATTATACTCGAATCGCGTAGGCACACACACAAACATATAAAACACTACCGTACAAATGTGCAGTTTAAAAAGAAACCTCGTCTTGATTATATACTATATAACGTATACACGAACATAACATAGTTAAAGTTCCTCGAATGCACAACCCCCATGCCCTCCTCCCCAGTTGGCCACCCATTGTCCGAGCTTTTAGCTGTTTATTGTTAATTCGGTAAAACAACGCATTTCTGTTTGGCAAATTACCATAATTTGTCGCGATTATATACAAAACTATAGGAAAAGCACTTAGGCGTAGGGTTATGGGAATTTTATCTTAAGGAAACTTATCCCACGGTCACTGTTTATTGTGTATTTTTCAAAATATTACCGCAAATTTATAAAAAAAAATCGTTGATCAGAATATACACTAGCGGCAAAATTGTTCTCAAAAATGGGATCTTTGCCCCGCGTCAAATATTTGTATGATATATCTAAAGAATTATATTAGTTAGTATTCCGAAAGGGTTAAAGTATGTCCACAAAAACGAATATGGAAGTTCTGAAGGTAAAATGGACTTTGTACAGCCGACAATAAATAATAGACAATAGAGCAATGTGCACTTGCACCTTATCACATTCATTATGTTGTGTTAGGTCAGTTTTTGTTAATAGAGTTATGCGGTATGCAGTTGATTTGATATATACCACATCGGTCAATAAGTCCACAGCGTTGTTTTCATTTTCTGAAAGTTTCATCCTTCAAACGTTACGTGTTATGACAATCCGACAACAAGTGCTCAAATTATAGGCGTCGGAGTGGTACAACTTTTGTGTTGATATTTATAATGGAAAAAAAGTATTTCGTGAATTAATAAAACACTTCTTTTTGGTAGGGAAAATACCGTCGAAGCTAAACAGTGGCACCTCTGCCTCAGGAAAATCAACTACCATCGATAGGTATGCTGACTTTAAACGTGGTCGTACAGTCACCGATGATACAGTACGTTCTGGACAGCCAAATGAGGTAGATGTTCCGGAAAACATAAAAAAAATCCGCAAAATGATTTTTTCATTTGGGAATGAGAAAGCGCATAAACGTTCTTTCAACTCAGCTCGGTCTTTCAGCTCCTGTTTAAAATAAATTAAAATCAATGAAAAAAATGTCATAGTAAAAAAACATTTCTTTGAAATAAAATAATAAAATATTTTATTAACTGAAGTCAATTTAAATTTTATTATTTAGTTCGAATAGATTCTATTGGATTTTGATGCGGACCGATCTTTCGGTCAAATTCACTTCTAAGGCCAAGTCGGCAGTTAGCTGAACGGACAGCAACCGGTGAAAGTCGACCAAAGCGCACAAAAGTTGGCTGGCAAGGTTATGGCTTCGGTATTTTGTGATGCCCGAGGAATAGTATTATTCATCATATACATTGGATAACATGGAAAACCCATAAATATTGAATATTACATAGAGATGTTGAGCCGTTTGAAGATCGAACAACATATGGGCAAGGAAAAAGTGCCCTTTTACCAAGACAACGCACACACAAGTCGATGGCAACGATGGTAAAATTGAACGACTTGGTTGCTCCCTCACCCGGCGTATTCTCGCTCCAGCGACTTCTGGCTTTTGACGATCTCAAAAAGTTGCTCCAGGAAAGGAGATTTGTACTAAGAATAATCGTTCTACAAAAAAATCTTCGAAAAGTTACAACTTCGCTAGACTGATTGTATCAGCCTAGAAGGAAACTATGTTGTTGATGTGCTGCACAGTTCGTATGCTGACACATAGATGGCGCTGCAACATTTGTTAGTTAAAAAAAAATAAATAAAAAAGGAATTTGTGTTTATCAAAAAAGCATTGATTTTTGGCGAAAAAAATAATGTTGAACCGAAATAATAGTACGACAGCTGTCAAATGTATACACATGTCTTTTAAAGGTTAGGGCTAACTAAAAATCGTATGGTTTTAATAGTACCGCCATCTCTGTGTCAGCCCTTTATATATGTATGTGTAATTTCCGAAGTAGTTGACATCGAATAGGACGGTGAAACAATCGAAGAACCGGTGTTATTCCAAGAGCGTCTTAGCCATCAATATCTATTGATCAACAGACACCAAAATATAAAAATTTGCCAGAGTTTTGTGCTCCATCTTGTAAATAGACAAAGAAATTCCATTTGGAGGTGGAAGGCATGTTGACTAAAAAGGGCGACATGCATTGTACAACATCGGAATTTCCTCCCACTATAACAAAAATCAGACTGGCGCAATAAAATACAAGCAGATATCACTTAAAAGAAAAAAAAAGAGTATAGGACTGGCGCATAAAACACAAGCAAACAAAAAGTGGTGGTGGCGAAAATCAGATAATTTGTTTAATTTACAGAGGATTAAAAACCGTATGATTTTTTCAATTGTTCATGGGCCGAGAGATAATTGATTTTCTAATTGAGTAAACGAACATTAAGGCTTTCTCTTATAAGACTGCTGTCTTTATAAAATCCAAGGACATCAAACGATTTATTGACATCGTCTATTTATCTGGTTGTCACATGCTACCATCAGTTTAGGACTAACTATTATGTCAAGAAATGCGTTACAAATAACAAAAATATGTATATAATACCATGCATAAGAGTTACAGATTCTACAAACTTCGTCCTTTTTTGATAAATTAATTAATTAATTGATTATGTATGCAGTTTAGTATTTCTACGCCTCGCCTATTAATCGTTGGTTTCGTATTTTGAACATTTCGACATTTTGACATCCAAAAGAATAATATGGTTACATCGACATTTGATTGCTTGATGTTGATCTTTGTATCTTATCTATAACACAGATACTTGAGAAACGAAATAATTTGGCAATATTGAAGATAATGGTGATTGATATTTTTTTTGTTGTTTTATGTACGGCTTGGAGTTTAGTCACTGTGGCTATGGTTGGCTGGTTGGGTGTACAGAAAAGCTGGCATAAGCCTGTGAACAATATTTCGAGTAAGTATGTATGTTTATAAGATGTTACTTTGGTCCGTTGTGGATCCAGGTAAATATCATAAATATATCGAAGGTAGAACCTTTGGAAAAAGCCATGTCGGGCGAGTGGTTTTTGGGTGAAACGAGGCGATTTTGGTGGTGCGCGGGTATGGAAGTGATGGCCTAGTGTTGGTTTGAATGCAGCATTGGTTTCGATAGTGTGTCTGTACAGTGTTTTTGTCTATGTGTTTGTGTAGTGTGTATACATACACTAATCTCGATTGAAAAGTACCCAGACGGTTTAATTAACGTAATTTAATATGTGCACTGACGCGCGCAATCTATTCAAGGGAAGAACAAAAACCCCACCCCTTTTGAAAACAACCAATAAATATGCAGTGATACGCCAGCAAGGATAACCTGGTAGATGTATTTGTACTGCATCTCATAAATTTCTGGAAGACGTATCCTACGTTCTTCATTATTGGTGAGACTGTAGCATGTGGTGCAACATTTCCGCGGTCAGATAAAGTTTTAAATAGTCGATTGACCTCAGCAAAATGCAAAAGATGGCATATAAGGAAAAAATAGAAATGGGAAGAAAAGAATAAATGGAATATCGATTGGTTCTGAGCCAGAATGGATTCCCAGATGAACCAGATATTGCATACTAGTTCACAGTTTCGGACCTAGGAACTAACTGCTACACTGAACAGTCACCAAGGACCCACAAATGAACGGCACCGTTGGACGACCAACATAGATCATGCACTGTAGGACGATCAACGACCATGGACCAAAGGACTAAACAACAACCCCGAATCAGTAAAACAGACAGGCTAAGAACTTGAAATGTTCTGTTCTTTCAATATCTGGTTTCATGTGCGATCGAATCCCATGCCCTTGATAACAAGCCCAAGTCAAATATATCGGAAATTTAAACTTTCTTATTTTTTTGAGTACGCTGGAGAATATCTGTCGAGAATTGTGTATGTCCAAACAATAGATTAACTGTTCCAACTGAAACGTCAGGCAAAACGGCCGCAGGCGGTGCGGGGTAAAGAGATATATTTTTTTCAACTACCACGCGATTTTAACTTTTGTATGTGCAAACCCGTGCCAGATCACCGATAGCCGAACAGCCGAGGATGGAGCCAGGTAACCATGAGGTAATTGGTAAGATGCAAATGTATTATATATGCCAATAATAGTCTTACATGTACACATAGCATCGATATTGGCATATATCGATGCTCTATGCATGCGTATGAAAAATTAACGTAGAATCACCCGGTAGAATCATTTGCCTATTTTCAGTTGTACTGATCACGCCTCAAAGGCAGAAAAATACGTATTTCTACAGCAATAGAGTAGAATCATTGCTCGCTGTCTTTAACGTAATAAATTTGTTAGCCAAGCAATCCCTAGCCAGGATCAAGCACAAACTTCTAGAGTAAAATCTTAATTCCGCAATCACTCACACCCATCATGTATTTTATATATACATAATGGAAACATATCCTCGCTTTCATTATATATACTTACAATAATTAAAACTAATTTCATCTCAGAATGTTAACCAACAGGTCCCTCCCGGATTGCCGGCACTCGGATGAACTGCCACGAGTCGCACACAGTTTGTCTAATTTGTCTCACCTTGCCTGAGAGATTAACGTAAAATCATTGATCTGATTATGTATTCTTCTAATACATAACGTAAATTCATACACGCAAATTTTACCTTAAGACATCTATATCTTTCATTATGCTTACCCACAGACACTGGCCCCGGTTGCAAACGCTTGGACGATTCGGAATAGTAATCTATTGAGTAATCTCCTTCCTTACACAGCTCCCAAAATCCCACATACACTAATCTCGATTGAAAAGTAGCCAGACGGTTTAATTAACGTAACGTAACGCACAATGTCTTCAAGGGAAGAACAAAAACTCCACCCCTTTTCAAAACAAAAACTATTCGTTGTTTCTTTTCATTCTATAGAATTTTCAAGGGCTAACCTTAGCAAATCTATGAAACTGCTAATATATAAACAGCACTTGATGCCAATCCTCACTTTTGGCTTTACAGCGTGGTCCTAAATGTTCTTCCGCTCAGATGGAAAACATCAGAGTCTTAGAACGTAGTGGCCTCCGCGCTTGCATCAATTATCTACGAGCTTCAGGCTCGCATCAGCAATCATAGTGTGTATCGATCATTTCTTGGTTCGAACCGCTCTTTCAGCTCTTGACAAAGTTTTAGTTATGATTATGATTATTAGTTTGGTGGTAGAGTATTATCCTGAATTCTCTGTGTGGACACATATTGTCCTTATTTGCTGTGCAAATAAAATTTAAAAACTATTGTTAGCGGTATATATTTCGAGTCAGAATTCAGAATTCAACAACATCAATTAAAATGAGAATAAACTCCCGGACAACGCGTCAACACATTTCGTCCCTAGGACGATACGCATTCTAATGTATTTTATATTATAAATACATTATACATACAATTTATATGCTTATACTGTGTTCACTGGTGGCATTTCTGTATAATTCCAGCTCATCCTTTCAAATCCGAAAATGTTTATTCTGCATTTCGTGTATAATGTAATGAACATAAATTAAATGTCTTCCGGTTGTGCATATCAAAATGTGCATGAAAAAGCTCTGTATATATATGCACGACTGCGGGTGAGGCGAGTGCCTGTATGCATGTATTTTGTGTAAGTATGTGCTCAAATGCCTGTGTGGCACACGTACGAGTACAACGAGGTTTGCTGAGTTTTGAATGCATACATGTATATATATATATGATATATTCACAAACCAACTTTAAAACTATAAGAACACGTCGGCGGAGACTAATACAGTTCATTCTGCACATATTCACACAAATTCACACTTTCACTTGGGATGAATATAAATTCGGGAAGCTCACAAATTATATACATACATATTACATATACAGAAACATTTCCACGCAAATTATCCAGACCGCACTCGACTGCCGTCGCGCGTCCTACATCCGCAGCCGCGTGAAACACAAAGTAGTTAGTTAGTTAGAGGATATAATACAGTACCTAAATATGGTACAATTATAATTCGGCGTATAAGTGTGCATATTTCTTGAAATTGCATATTCAGCTGCTGGCTTGAACATTTCATAACTTAATAATAATGTCTGAGCCATAAAGTAATGTCTCTCTGTGTGTGTCTTATTTTATGAAAGCGCACGCGTCGCCAACGCGGTCGCTACACCCACACATTATGGATGTCATGCTAAATTCTGTCTATAAGGCTCTTATGGGTTATGGGTACAGCTCACGCAAAAAGCCACTCGTTTGTAATGCATACACGAGCTTTATCTACAAAACCTATAGAACGCGTCGTGTCGCCGTCCACAGCGGGCTCATTCTCAACGTAATAAAACATATAATATTTATGTATGTATAATATATACAATATGTATTCGCGAAAGACTTTGCGAGTACGGGATAATCCCTGACATCCGAGAAATTCTTGGAACGTGGTGATAAGATTCTGTGTGGGAAGCGCAGCCCATAACATATAAATTGGAAGCTCACAAACACGCCTATACTTCAAAGTGAGCTTTTAATAAATCCTCGAGTTTGTCGATCTGCTATTATTGTGGTCGAACGTGATGCATACACAAAATCTATATGACCATGATTTTTTATACAAATAAAGATAATGACAAAAATGACATTATATCAGAGTATTTATTTAAATGTTATACGTAATTGACTATTTCAATTGTTGTCCTATTATATTTGACATATCTAGGACAATTGTATGAGCTCTATACAGGATCGATATATATATATACATATATATTATGTTGTGTTTTGTATAGCTGTGTTATGTATAGGCACTAGGTACTATTCAATCTATAAATATACATATTCACAGAGTCAGACATAATGAAAGCGTTTCGAAATAACAATTTCATTGGAAAACTCTATAGTTGATTGCATGACGCGGACGGCTTGTCATGCTCAGCTCCCATTATGTGCGGAAAAGTGTGTCAATGAGCTGATACTACAATAATGAGCGAAATTAATTGGACAGCATTTGTGGTCGAGGCAAGTTGAAAGCTTAGCGAAGCATATGTTTCAATGTTATTTTGTATGTACCTCTACTATGTACTCGTATAAAATAATATAATCGACTTCAATGTATTGACATATATAGGAACATATTGTGATTGAATGTATTTTGGAGTCTCAATTTAAACTAAATTAATATTTATAAATTTAATGATATTGATTGATATTGGTTTTTTCATAAATCATAGAGGTTATTTATATAGATATTTGAATAAAAAACATTCATAAAGACGCAATAAATACATGAAACACTGAAAATTGAGAATGAAAAACATGAGTTTTTTACACAAAAATCATTTATACATATAGAATTTTTGGACATTTATGCAAAAGACATGCATACATACGACTTTTGCACACATTTTTCGAAAAAAACTTCGTTTACTTTTACGCAAAAGTATTTTGTCTTTCTTGTTTACAGTGTATTTTCAGAGGTTTGATTGAGTGTGCATTCCACAGAAATATACAGAATGGGAATTTACGCCGTTTCGCCGAATGCGGTATCGCCGAATGTCACTAAAGTTTAAACAAAAAATCAATACAGCCTGCAAGGGACAGCTAAAACGAGAAGTACCTAATAATGCTGTTCATTTATTTATATTATTAAAAAATCAAATTCAAATATTTTTTTTTCAGGAATAGTTGATGCAGTTTCATTTCTTTTATTAACGATAGCCGATTTTTTCTCTTTTATTATCCTTGTCATGTGATAAAGTTTAGCTTGAAGATTTTTAAGTTATTTATAAAAATAAACACCAGCCGATTAGATGGAAATACTTTGACGAACTTCATAATCTTCAAGAGAACGGAGAACTTCATCTCGAAACAAAATCCGATCAAACCATAAAATGAAAGTTCGACTAGTTCACACAGGAGTGACGATAAACTGACAGTTTTGAGACCGATGAGTTGAGTGAACTGAAAAGGACTTTTTAAATGATAATGAGTGCATTTTGAACATAAACATTGATGGATTTGTGATAAACTCCTTATAAAACAAGATTTGTACAAAGGCTGGAAAACCGTATAGATTTAAAGGATTCATTAATATCTAAAAAACATAGAAATTACACACCCAATGGATTAAAGTATACATCAGTTTATGTCATTAAAATTGTGCAACAATTAGAACACTAATAAATTAATAATTTATAGGACAATAAATAATATATTAAAAAAAACCGATACGAAATTAAATCTGCGAACTGTTTTTGGAGATTATGCCTGAAGTTAATATCGGTATTTATTTATTTATTAATATTTTTTTAGTCTTACTATATTGACTTGGAATTCATTAATTGAAATCTATAATTATAGCGTACCCATAATCATAAAATATTTGTTTATAATCAAAAAAATCAATAGTTGATAGATACTAGAGGTAATTTAATTATACCGGGATCGACTCGTTCGGATTATATCTCTTTAATCGGTGCTCTTTTATTTTTACACATTAAGGTGAAATAGAACTTGATTCATGATTCCGAATATAAAATAGCAAGATATATCTCGGTGCATAGAGATATCTTTGCTAGTGTCGCGTCAGAGCAAATTAAGACTCCTAACCATCGGGGATGTGTTGCTAGTGTTAGAGCACAGTAACTCCAATAGGAGTAGCACTGCACAAACAGCACATTAGCATGGCCTGACCATTCGTGTGAAGCCGTAATGGTCAATGAATCCGGTGTGCGCACACTGGCCCTATGCCCCACAAGGGATTACAGGATCCAATGAGTGATGAGATAGCAAGACTGGTGCATACATACGAATGTCCGATGGATGAGCGTCGTCTGTATAAAAGTCAGTCAATACATTCATTGTCTTCAAACAAAACAAAAATGATTTATATTTTGTTTGTACGAATGTCCACATAATTGTGTATAAAAGTTTCATGCACAAAAGTCCAGCACGCAAGATTCATATATGTCCTCTGTGTTTATTTCGCACTTTTTAAAGTCAACTACGATTGTATTTTTAATGGTTTCGCAAATACTGTACCGTATCGTAAACCTTTCTCTTGTTCAAAATCTCGGTGAGAATGGATTTAATAGTCCCGTACGGCATTCCCAAGACTTTTGCTCTATCATTCTTATG
Organism: Bolitophila hybrida; assembly: GCA_027564075.1. Lineage (NCBI taxonomy): Eukaryota > Metazoa > Arthropoda > Insecta > Diptera > Mycetophilidae > Bolitophila > Bolitophila hybrida. The sequence goes on from JANSTU010019563.1 coordinate 10,224, forward strand.
GGCGCATTTCGATCTTCTGAAATGAATTCACGAACTTGGTGGATTGCGTCGAGATTATTTGTGTATTACGAGAACAGTTATAACTTTGACATTTTGCAATATTTTTTATCGGTTTCCTTGGTACAGAACGCTAAACCTTTTGACACTTCCCCTACGCGTGTGAGTGCATGTTTGTTTGTTTTATTGTTAGTTTTTTGATGTATGGGCAAGTTGGGGTGGGATGATAAGGGAAGTTGGACATCCGATCTGGGATATTAAGTGTAGCCAACCACTGAGCAATTTAGTGAGAACACAGTAAGCTGTAATTGCTACCCTAATATACACGTCATTCCCTGAGTCATACTACCTTTTCCATCAGTAACCAGGCTAATTTATTGTTTTTTAGGTTTGGGTAGGAGTTAAGGAGATACACAGGAGAATTTCACAGATTTTATGATACCAACATTTAATTAACATTGAAATTACATTTCTTGAAGCTTAAATGTGTACAAATGAATAAAAACATGTCATAATTGTCTGATCCATTATTAACAAATTATTAAATTTTTTCTTCTTCCTGACAATTTTTGATTTTGGAAACCTCCATACCTCCGTTGAATGAAATTATTACAAAACTTATGTCAAAAGTTACCATGAGATCAAAGATGTTTAGATTTATTCTTCCCAAAGAAGCGCTCATGAGAGTAAACCTGCAAAACCAGCTTTATATAGCTTTTTAAATTACATTACATTATTCGCCTTCGACAATTAACTACTATAATATTTCGTATTTCTTCAGGCTTTCAGAGTTAGAAGGGCATAGCTTAGTTCGATAAGTGACACAAAGACGCTATATTATTGGATTCAGAAGAAAAGGAACTTTTTTTTTCATTCAAAGAAGGAGATATTAACCATCTATTTAAGAAGAACCTCTGTTCATACAAGGTGGGCCAAAAGAAGTCATCCGATGTTGTTTGTCTCTCATTTTTTTCCAAATGTTTTTGATTATGTTTATTTGAACCTTTAGATTTTATTTGGTCAAGTAGAGAAGATGATATCGGTCAAATGGGCGCCGCCACAATTGATTGCCATACGGGCTCGTTTTATGGCATTTTTCATCACTGCGGGCCACAGATTCTCGCAATCGTGTCGAATGTTGTCCTTGAGAGCTTCTAGGGTCTCGAGCTTGTTCACGTAAACACGGGACTTCAAAAAAAGCACACAAAAAACACTGAAACGGTTAAATCGGGCGATCGCCAAAATGAGGGATAAGGCGACCCGTTTATTCAGAATATTGGTTGTGGTTCGAGCAGTATGTGCCGTTGCTCCGTCCTGTTGGATCCACATGTCCTCCACTCCTAATTTGTCCAATTGCGGCAGATTAATCGGTTAACATGGTTGTCGTTTGACCAACGGCGTTCTCGAAAAAAATGGGCCGATGACTCCTCCAACGTGAACAGCGCACCATGCAGTCACTTTGAGCGGGTGGAATGGCTCCTCGAAAATCACTCGTAGATTTTAAGTGCCCCATCAGAAGCGATAGTTTTGCTAGTTCACGTACCCGCTGAGGTGGAAATAAGCCTCATCGCTCATTACGATTTTGGTCTGGTCGATGTTTCCGGCGGCAGCTCGACATCCTCGGCAACAGCGGCGATATTCTCAAGGTTGGTGGCCAAACGGCGCAGTGTTTGCTCAGTCGGAGTCGGACGACCGGGAAATCGGCGACGGAGTTCGCGCTGCCCCAACACCACATACAAATTGTTACGCCAAGAAATAGACACGATTATTCCGCGTACTTGGGGAGTGTATCGTTCCATTGCCTGGGCCACGGCTTCGTACGAAGAGTCGAGGTGAAGACCAATTATGAAACCACATACAGAAGACCAAATTAGAAGTTCGGGTCATTGTCTCGTATCATAGATATACCTAAAAATTAAATACCTCCTCGTTGGCATTTCGCCAACAACAAATGTAAATATGTTAATTAGCTTAAAATTGAGATATTCAAGAGCACACTCGATTTAAACAAGCATTCAATTACATTATATACTTTAAACTCCAATAAAGTAAGCACACGCTGTAGAACTGCTAAACGTTTAAACCGAAAGGCGCTCCGCATGTTCATTTGAACGATCACACCACACCAAGAGCATCCGCTGCCGCAACAAAACCGCCGGTGCAAAAAATCAGACATGCATTTCAGGTGCACGCGCCGTCGAAAGCTTAAACTTGTTCCGTAACTAGCCAACAATTCGCTCACTGTTTTGCTAAAATGCACATAAAAAGTAAAGACCCGCACAGTTCTATTAAATCAGAATTACGCGCAGATAAACTTTCAACAAAATTAAAACTTTCAGCTCACGAACAATTACGTGCTCAGCATAATATTATAGAGTGTGTAGGATGCTTTCTGCTGTAGACCAGGTGAACGCAATTATATATCTATACTTAGGTATACATGTGGCGAATATTTTTTGGCACTTACGTTTCGTTCGAACGCGTTTTGTGTGTGTGTGTGTCTGTTTGTGTATTTGTATTCTGTGCGTGTGTTTGTAAATCTGTTGCTTTCGGCAGTCCAGGATCTGTCGTACTCAAAGAAAGCTCCACCATGGGTGGGTGACAACGTTAGCTGTGAACACACAAACAGACACAGCCTAAAAGCACCCTTAAAATAAATGTATCCAGCAAACATGAACTTTTAAAGCTTTTCCCAAAACTTTGCCGTTATACACATGTATAGAATAATATAACCGCACACTTCTAAATTATACGTAGAATTCTTTGAGGGTGGTAAATCATCATTGGGCCTCTGCCTATACGATGATTTGTCATAGGCTTAACTATCCGCATAATATTGGATGTACACAAAAGAAATATTTAGAACATAAATTACCAAGCAATTTGTAGACATATAACATATAATACATGTAAATTGTAAATATAACTACTATCTATGTATATAACACAAGCAAAGCTCAAACTTTGAAGCTTTGTTGTTTTGCAGCTGCGTGTAATGCGGGTACCCGAGAACGTGAATGGAATGCATCTTCCGCAATATATTATGTTCTACTATAATAATATATTTTATGGTATGTGTATTCTGAATATAGAATATAGAGAAATTCATAGTAAGTACTCCTTACTCTCATATATAAACACATAAACACGCATACATATACACAACGCGCATAGGTTAATTACACTGGCACAAGTGCATGGGGTGCAATTTTGAATACTATATATACACATTTATATAGCTAACAAGATTCCCGATGATACACCCACCCAGGACTCTGTTAAGAAGATAATATAATGCTCTCCACCATCAGACTCGAAGAGGAGCACACTGATCTTCTATACGCATTCATGTTTGGTCTATTATAGTATAATGTACAGAACACGACGTGTACATATTTAAATTTTGGATTAATGGCAGCCATTGTGTGCTGGGGGCTGAATATGCATTTAGCGATTAATCAAATTGTATATTCTGAATGTATAATTATTT
>JANSTU010019574.1:0-13710 GCA_027564075.1 Bolitophila hybrida
ATATGCATACTAAAATAACAATTTAGGTGAACAGTTGCTAAATCAAGGTGTTCAACATAAATCCATAGATTATCTTAATCGTTCCCTAGTACTGTAAAGCTAATCCTTCAATACCTGCTGATATAAAATGTGTATTATTTTTATTTTATTTTATTTGTATTATTTTTAATAATTGTATTAATGTATCTTATTTTCCAAATGCATGGAAGATTGGACAGGTAATTAAAATTTTGAAACCTTCTAAAAATCCTACGTCTCTTTCTAGTTATAGGCAAATTTCTTTATTATCAGTTTTCAGTAAATTCTTTGAAAAAATTATTATTCAAAATTTAAAAAATGAAATTATACGACTTAATATATATTGATACAGTTTGGTTAAATGGATTAATTTGTAAGTTGAAATTTATGTATCAAGTAGACAACTATCTGTGTCTTCTTATTGCAAATTACTCATCTAATAGAAAGTTTATTGTCTCTCTTGGTGATAGTTTTTCATCATTATATGAGGTGATATATCTATTCACGAAAATGTTGGTCAACCTTTTCAATTTAATAATGATCGACTTGATTTTAAAGTCAACTGTCCTGGTCGGTCATTTCCCAATTTAATTCTATATGCAGATGATACAATTGTAAATTCTCATCATTATCTTTAGAATTAGCTTGCCAAAGTCTTAATAAAGACCTCAACAAAATTAACTGTTATTATTTCAATCTTTGGAAAATTAGTAAGTGTGAATCTATTGTTTTTCGAAATTCAGTCTCGAAATGTGGTAAACGCATTTTAGCAAGAGAGAAATTTTTTATAATTAGTATTGATGGTAAAATTAATAAGAGAACAGAATTCCAGACAATGACTACAAATATATTAAAAATTCAGATTTATATAAGGAAACCAACATTATTCGTATTGATAAATTTTTAGTTGATTTAGATAGATAATCTTTAGTTGATCAAATTGTTCAAAATTTAAGTTCTCAATTTAATAATCCGGAGTTTGATGACTATTTCCAACTTTGTTTAAGTACAAAACTTCTACCACCAACAATTCTCAGATTCCTAAAAAGGAATGGTCATCTTTTTAATTCTTCGACAGGATATTTAAATTTTTACCACCGACTTAGGGGAATTTCTCTTCAAAATATACTAAGCGACCGCCAATTGATATATAATATATCCATTTAAATAACACATCACTCAATAAGTCCGTAGGATGACACATAGATGACGTTGCTATTTAATAATCCATATGATTTGTAGGAAGTACCAACCTTATAAAGATATCTGTCAAAATTTCATAACACTCCGACGATTAGTTTACCAGTTACAGAGGTTCAAGTGACGCTACTTGTAAGTTTTTGAAAAAAATGAATTCAAAGCAATTTCGTGTGTTGATTTATCATTGCTATTTGATGGGTTAAAATACCATCACAGCCAAATCATGGCTTGATAAGTGTTATCCGGACTCTGCCCCATCGAGACAAACGGTGGCGAAGTGGTTTGCTTATTTTAAACGTAGCCGTACAGACACTGACGATGCTGATCGCTCTGGAAGGCTAATTGAGGTGGTTACACCGGAAAACATCAAAAGGAAGGAATGTATGTTGATGAATAAGATCGAATTTTGCCAAAAAAAATGTTTTTCTTAGTTATCCTACGGACTTATTGAGTGATGTGTTATCATATATAATATCATATAATGTAGAATTTTATTATCGACATAACGACACATTTTTTATATTGAGCTTGAGCGAATTCTTATGAATCAGGGTATGTAAGTTGCATAAGAAGGGACAGCCTATTAGGCCAATAATTGCAGCACCGGATTTTCTCGGCAAAACTCGTGCTCGGAAATTAAGACCTTTGGCTATACGAGAACTATAAGCCGCATTTACGCTAGACTTCAGAAGCTTTCCTCACAAATGTTGATGTAGTTTTCATAAAAACTGCGCTCCAATATCAATATGAAAGACATTAGGAAAAATGGAAAACACATCCCCATCAGTCTAATATTTCTAATAATTAATATTTTTAATGTCTTCATTAATTACTTAAGTTGAATCTTAAGAAATGGTATTTTTCTAACTTCTAACTACGTAAAATTGCTTCGGCATACCTAACCCAGACCCATATTATGGGGCATACCTCATGCAAGTTTTTCATTAAATATAATATATAAGTCGTTATTATACGAAGCAATACTCAATCTATCATCATTCGTGAACTCTGTATAAGTAACCGGCGCTGTGCTAGCTGAGTATTTTCGGAATTGTTTGTTTTGATAAAATACATTATTGTCGATATACGTATATGGGGTACTCAGTATACAGTATACCACATGCACGATCATCGTAAGTTTTTAGGGTGCACGGGTGCAGGCAGGGTTAAGTTCGGTTTGAAATGCTTCGAACAACAAAACGCTCTTTTGCAAATTGTAAAAATGTCCATCATTAATGGTCATTAAGTTTTTTAGGGTGCACCCAACTATACACGAAATACAAAACTTTTGACCTTTTCCTCTCCTATCTTCCTTAAGGGTTTTCCGATTTTATTCATATTTTTTAAATTATAGATATTTTAACCCTTCCTTTCATTTGATACCTTTTAACACTTCTTCCACCCTTTAAATTGACTTACTTTTTTATGTAAATTTTGACGACCTCTCACCCTTAAGGTTTGATTAAAAGAGTTAAACTTTAAAACACTGGAAAAGCCCATGCGGGACACTGCTCATCTCATCGGCCTCCATCGAGGCTGCCATCGCTTGAGTTTGCCCGCATATCCTTCGACTACTTTGCGTGGCTTGTGTTTTGCAGATATCTTAAGGGCTGCAAATCAAATTACAATGTTGTATTTTATATTTTCTTTAACAACCGATGGCAGTTCGAAACAATTACAGTTGAAATGGATAACAGTGTTTGCAATAAAAGAGAAAGAACCTGAAGAATTCATTCTGTTAATGAATGTGCAAATTAAACTTTATTTTATATTTGCAAACTCTTCTTCATATAACCATTATATTGCTCTATTTATGTTGTCAGATAATTTATCTTCATTTACATTGTTCGTTCTAGTTAATCCATATATTTATATATATATATATATACGCGACGTTTATGACGGAATTTTTTTCAATTTCAGATCCATCAGTCCATGAAATATGAACTCACTGGGCGTGAAAAACATAAGCTTTTGTCATTTATCTGCCTGTATACATCTTTTTTTCTATTTATCGCCATTGTTGCTGGAAATGCGGAATAATTGTGTAATTTTAAATATAAAAAATATAGGAACAGTATATGAGAATGTCACAAAATTCGCGCGATAATTTTGCAATTTCTTTCGTATTGTCTTGTTTTATAGGTGTCTTGGTTTATAGGTGTTTTGCGATGGTGATGTTTGAACTATATGCATAATGATTATTGCGTTATACCGGATTGTGTCACCTAGACCGAGTTCAGTTCTTTCGGTGGGTCTGTCGAGTGAACATGTACAAGTTAATCGTGATGGTAGTGTCGTACAATTACGTTGTTGGTTTGTCAGGTGTTGCAGTGTCCATAGAAAATGATGATCAGGGACAGTTTCATAATGTATCAGCTGAGAGGATATGGCACGATATTGCCGATGGATTAAATCAGTTTAGACCAAGGACACCAAGAAGACCGCGACGCAACAATCAGTTGCTTTCGTTTAACACAAAGAATAATGATATAGAGGTTTGAGTGAATGTTTTTGTTTTTTTTTTGTTTGAGACTCGAGATTAGATTCGTCTATTAGTGGGGGTTTGTTGACTTAATCGATTATTGATACATAAATAAGATTTTTGTGCTACTAAAATTTTTCTTGTCCCATATGGGATCAGATGCGCCTCCAGAATGTAGTCCATCAGTATATCGAATTTAATAGATAATCCTTTCACTTTAAAATTAGGTTTATGATTTATAGGATACTAATTGAGAAGCTCCATTTGACTAAAACATTTTCATTTAATTTAACCTATATTCCTCACTTTCTTTTATTATACAAAAAGAAACCAAATTTTGTATTTTTATTCTATTAAAAAAGGTTGGATTTGAGTTCTCGGTTCCTTTTCTATCGATACCAATTAAGCGATCATTGGACATATTTCGAAATACTGCTAATTCCTCTTTGGTAAGTAGATCCAAGAACTTGTCGAAAAAAGAAGATAAAGTTTATAATATATTTGCAGACTCCAGCTATGGCTAACATAAACTCAGGAGCACTGATTCTTGCCGGCGTCATGGTAATGGCAGGCGTTGCTGCAGGACTTCTGTGGCGTTATGCATCTAACATGTTTTATCATAATGACACAAAAATGAGGAGAGGTAGGATATTTTAATAAAACATTTTATTTGTTAAAACTTCAAATATTGAACGTTTTCCATTTTGTAAATATTGATTTCCAGAGTAATTTATAAAACATAAAAATTAACCTCATTTTCCGGACTTAGACTTTGGTTTGACCGGCGTTTTTTTCTTGTCAACTAAAATTTATGAAATCATTTTTTATTTGTAATCTGAATCATTTTTAATAATCACACACCATTTTTGCCTTTAACCTTTTTCTCCTCTAATACAGCGAAATCGTTGGCATTGTACTGTGTCTCTTGTACCACGACATCTGGAGGTTTCTGTAAATTCATCTTCACAATGCCGGCCGGCGGAGTAAATTGAATGTCCAATTTCTTATCGTCTTCGCTTTCCTTAAGACACAGTCGATGTTCCAGGCCCAATATTTTCATTTCACTGGCGCACTGTGCTAGAAGATTTCGTAGAGCCTCCATTTCCTTGTTATCGCGACACTTGCACAATGCAACCGATCGTCCACATGTACACTTCTTAAAACCCTTGTCCTTGATAAGCTTCTTAATTGCAAAGAACTTTTTCTCTTCCGGATTCGGTGCTATTCGAAATTGTATTGGCTGGCTATGCATATACGGATCGGCAGAAGTTTTCAATTCAACTGAATCCTTAAGTGGATTCATAGTTATCACGTACTCGCCGTTGGACTTTTGAACTGACAGAGTTGGTTTTTGTTGGATCTTAGGTTCTTCGATTGGTGGTTTATTCGTTTTTCGGGGCCGTTTCGTCACGGGAATTGTATCACAGGGACAAGGACTTAAGAAATAACACATCAGCTCTTTTACTGGCTTTGGTATTGCTCCAGGGCGCCACCCTTTTTGTACCTGACATTTCGGATAAAATATATTTTTTATTAAACTCTATATATGGTTTACCTTTGACTGTGAAAATGGATCACTATTCCAATTCCAGCCCATGTAACTTGGAACTAGACTATCTGGTTGTTTACAACATTTGTGGCCGCACATGATGCCTGGATACTTAGTGCTTCCCAATTTGTGAGAGTACTTTCCACCTTTGTACCTTCGCTTCAAGAACTGCTTGAACTGACGCTGGGTCTTAATCGGTTGGTTGCAACTTTGTGACATTATATTAATATACATAAATCTCGAACTGTACCACATGAAAACCTACCCAAGCGATTTTATTTTCTGTAATTTACAAGGAGCGGCTGTCAACTTTTTTTTTGACGAACGCCGTTTATCTTTCTTCTTTACTGGTTGAGGTTCTGATAAATCATTACAACAACAATGTGGATTATCACGCTCGATTCTCTGTAAGTTTTTCAATGTTTCCGATAGATGTGCAACATAACCTGGTGGTGTGCTGTAACAGCAGGACGGTGTCTTTAGATAAGCTTTTTCCTAATAAAAAATATATTATTTTAGATATGAATGATATAATAAATAAAATCTAACCAAACTTATTGATGCTGCTTCAAGTGGAGTTGATTTATTGGAACAGGATTTTTTAGTATATATTGAAGATGTTTGAAGTGGAGTAGATTTTTTAGAGATTGAGTTTTGAGTTGATGTCGTTCCACGGCCAATTGAACTATATATAAGAACAGTCTTTAAAATTCCAAAACATGATAAAAATGCTTACTTTTTGGATAATCGACTTTTTTGAATCACAGTTTCATCTGATTCGCTTGAAGAAGAGAAGTTACCACCGCAACAATTCAGATTGGGTGATTTGTATTTGTATTTTGGATTGTCCATCATTGCAACCGGACAGCAAGGTTTTTTTATTGGTGTACTCCGTTTTTTTGTCGCAAGGCAATTGCAAACTATATAATGATTATTTAATATTGTTAATAATTAAGAAAGTACTAATAATATTACTTGATAATGAAGAGTTCTCTTTATGGTCTTGCCTGCAATATTAATGTAGATTTATAATGTTCCTTAAATGTTTCACACTGACTAACCTGCGAGACTGAAACATATCTGGAGGCAAAGGATCCGCACATTTGATATTACCTATGTAAACTTCATTACACTTAGAAAACCTTCCGTTTCCATTCTCCTGCGACGACATCTCTTTGTCACATGGTTTCGTATAAACTTTCGTGACTTTAGATATCTAAAAACCTCACTCCTAAGCAATGAACCACAATTATTTTAAAATGCAAACCTTTGAACTGCGAGTTTCATTACAACAGCAACAACCTGCGTCAGTTGTACCAACGTCAGGTTTTCCAGTCACTGTTCCACATTTTCCGTCTGATATAATGAACATAACATCTTTAGAATCCAATACGTCTTCCAAACTGTTGAGGACTTCCGCTCGATTGCCATTGCTAGATGTTCTACTTGTCCTGAACCATTAAACATTCGAGAATTACTATTTAGTCTAGGTACACCTGACATTTACCTAGATATATCACTTGTGCCCAAAGAAGACATCTCAGCGAAACAACCTCAATCTTATTACACTCTTGATTTGGAACTCTTGTACTAAACGTAATAAAAAACTTATTGAAATAAAAAAGTTTTAGAAATATTTATAAAACGGGCTGTCATACAAATCTAATTTTATTGACATTGGCTCCTTTTATTGACTTTATTTAATGGCAGACAACTGAGATTCGAGAAAAATTACATTGTTTTATTAAATTTGAATTTCTGGATGATATAGATGAAAATCGTCTAACCGAGATGATGGACACACTTGAGAAAATACTGCAAAAGTACGAGATTGACGCTGCAGCCTGTACCCAACGGACGGTCTGTGCGGTTATCAAATCGGCAGCGGATAATGTATCCCGTGGTATCGGTTCAAGTACGGATAAAATAATTGACGGGTTCTCAAGGTATAGCTTTATCTTATATATAACTATTATCAAATAAATTACACATTAAGCCTTTTTACGCAGCTCCAGTTGGTTATCGAATGCTCTGGCTGGTAACGCGATCAATGATGCCATGCAAATTGCCCGATATACAAGCAGTTGTGATCTACGTTTCTCCGGTTGCAAGTTGAAGACAACCTCCTTCGAGAAGGTCCTGGAGACCGTGGCACGTTCATTGAATAATTGATTTTGAGGTTTTTTTCATTTTTATTATAAAAATCTTTAATGTTAACTATATTCTAGTTTTTAGAGAGCACTTTTTATTATGCACCAATATAAAAGTAATAATATTTTTAAAATTAGTACAGTATTTATATTTGTTATATTTTATTTTTTTCTTATGTGTAGTAAAATAAACTTTATTTTTTTAAAAGAAATGGAATTTGAAAAGGATTTTCTCTCTTATAAAGGATACCCTGTATACTTTATACTGATATATTTGTATATTATATTTGGGGTACATGCCGTTTGGCCGAATGCGATTTGGCCGAATGATCCAAATCTCCAAATCCAAAAACAGGTAGTTATAAATCGAGAATTGCAATTTCGTGTTTATATTTAGCGTGTGATTTGCGACCGTATCGAACCGCAATATTGGTTTGGAGTTTTGAAATTAAATGATTTTTTTGAAAACTGTCTGCAATCAATATCTATCTACAATTGCAAAATGATAAAGACGGTAAATTAAATACTATAGATATATAAATGATTAGATTAACATTTTCTGGTCTTATATACTATAGATATATACATGATAAGATTAAGATTTTCTGGTCGCCGTTTTGCAGAGTGTGATTTCCCAGACGATTCACGAAGTGGCTGATCAAATTGTGCTGGACTTTTTTTTAAAAGGCATTTAATGACTATAAATGGATGTTGTGCTCAACTACATAAAGTAAGATCCAGTGTATATTTAATATATGTTAAATGGTTTGCTTCCTGCGAAGAATTTGTGTCATGCGCCAGTAAGTTCGGTCACCTTGCTCTAATGCACTAATAGTATTTTGGGAGTGTTGGTTCCGCTAATTTATAACATTGGTTTTAATGACGCGGTTCAAGAAATTTATTTCTGCTTTTTTGTGTGAAATTTGTGTCTGTTGCTATTGTATTTTCTTAGCATTCCGAAGTTTTATCAAGTTTATGGTTTGCGTGGACAAATTCATAGTTTTAACCTGATTCCGCTTGAGCAGAATTGCTGTATACCGAGCGTATTTACTTGTTTCAGTGAAACACTCTATATCTTTATCCATGTCTTCTGTAGCTCTAGTCAGGTTTTGCATATATTCGTTCATGAGCTGGCGATCCGTAATTATTTCGACAATAATGATATCGAGCTTCAAAGCTGGGCGGTTTGCGTGTGTGGGATCGGTCGGAGGATGGACAAACAATTTACCTGTGAGTTCAAACAAGGCTTTGCCTGTTGAGTTTTGGTTGGTCTAGGAGTTCCGTTTATTTTTTTGGATGCTGTTTTGTTTCCATGGAAGTATCTTTATTAAATTATGGGAAGACATATTTGAGAGTGAGGGTGAAAATGGTCTGCATTATTTCCGTTCGAGTTTTGAAGTTATTGGTAGATTGAAAGATGTCCGTGACAAAAGCTAGAATTTCGGCTCCGTTGATCGTTGTTCTTAGTTGGTGGAGATGTTTTGTAGGCTTGTTTTCCATGCTTAGCTGTCGAGGCATAACTGGCTGGTCCATTTCATTTTACATAGAATATATAGATCTGTGAGTTTAAAATTAAATTACAATATATATTTAATTATTTGTCATTGTGATTTTTTTATGGAAAATTTTGGTGTCCGGGATATGTTCGCGGACGTGGCACGCTAACCACGCAACTGTTGGTTTTTAAGTAAATTATTTTAATTGATTAAAAAAGTTTTAAATCATAATAGTATTTATTTAAATAGATGGCTTTTTACGTCGCTACAATCTTGGCTACAAATAGAGCAGTATATTTTTTTACCAACCTACATTTTGAACTAGACGGCGTATTGCCATGACACTTTTAACAACCACCGGAGACGCAAAGCGTCCAATTGAGATGTCTACGCCCGAAAACATAAAAAAAAACTTTAAAATTGCTTTGTCCGATCGAAATGTGAAATTTAGGTTTAGCTGACATCCTAAAAATATTAAAAGCTACCATTTTAAAAATTGAGCATGAAAATTTGCATACGCACAAATTACTTTCCAAGTGAGTGCCGCGCTTGTGTCACGAATGAATGATTCAGAGCGCATTTTCAAGCTGTTTACGCGCGATAAAAAGGTTTTTTTGCGTCGGTACATAACAATGGATGAAACATGTATCTATACCCCGCCGGAGTTGAAAAATCAAAGCGTCCGAAGACACAATAGTCAGCAGGCAAGGTCATTGCGACTGTATTTAGGGACACGCACGTAATTTTGCTCTTCGAAACCTTCCCTTCAATTGTTTTTACTTATAAAATATTTCTCCTAAGGGCTTACATGGGTCACAAATTGTATTTTTTAGTCGATAGTACAAAGTCTCAGGAGTATTGTATTCAAATTTCAAGTAATTTAGTGAAGAATTGACGGAAATATGGAATATGGAAATATTTTTTAAAGTTTTATGGAAAATTCTCATCTTTATACAAAACTTTAAACGCATTTTTCTCGAAATGTTGTTTTCAAAGTTGATGTCCATCAGAACTCTGCGAATATGCAACCGATCGATTTCTACTTTTGCATACACTTTCTACACCTACATATATGCCAAGGTTTTTTGTTTTTGATTTTACACCTTTTACACACTTTTAGTTCTGAAAAACACGATTTTTGCTTAAAAAAGAAGAAAGAAAAAAAAGATGAAAAAAATCTTGTTGTAATACACAAATAATCTCGACGAAAACAAACAAGTTTATGGAACTGATTATTGTTAACCCTTGCGCACCACTCGAGCAATCCAAAATGTTCGTTATTTCATATCAGATGATCGAAATGCGCCTATTAGGAAGATAGCAGAGACCTAGGAATGCCGTACAGGACTATTCAATCCATTCTTACCGAGGATTTGAACAAGAGAATGGTATGCGCCCGATTTGTACCACACTATTTGAGAGTCCATGAAAGGGTATTGTCCACCAAGAATTCGTTCCACCTGGCCAGTCAATGCCGTCTTTTATCTTGATGTTCTGAAGCCAGAATGACCCGTGTGCGACCTGAATACCACGATCGAGGGAGTTGGTCTATGCCGCATGACAACGCACCCGCCACAATGCTCATGGTGTGTGCGATTATTTGGCACAAAAACATGTTTCTGTGATTGACCACCAACCCTTTTTCCTATTCCCTAAACTAAAAATAATTTCAAAGGAAGATGAAAGAAATTTGAAATATATCAAGCCATTTGTTTTTTATTACTAAAGTCTAAGGGGAGATTGGCTAAAATTACTATAAAAACATAAACTTTAATTATACTGTATAATATATATAAATATATATTTAATTATTCTACGATTCATATCCGGTCGTTACACTCATCTCAGCATGTCCGCAATATCTGAAAAACCTCCACGCGTAGCATAGTCAAGCGGACTTAAACCCAACAGATCAAGATCGTTTTTCTCCACAAAGTTTTTCAGCAAAAACTTCACCATATCAATGTGACCGTGTAGGCATGCGACATGCAATGCAGTACGTCCTGACGGATCGGGCTGTGACAAATCAGCACCGGCCAATCGATATGACTCCATACGCTTTACAATGCCCCTGGACGCAACACCGCACAAGTGCTCGCCAACTGCTCGTGCTGATCCAGTCATATGGGCACCACATTTCACCAGGAGTTTTATAATAGCCTCATTGTCAGTGATGATGGCCTCCATCAATGGAGTTCGTCCATTACGATCACGGCAATGTACCGAAACACCATTTAGCAGAAGATGCTTTACCACACTTTCGTTGCCTTCACAGCAGGCAATGTGCAGTGCTGTGCGCCGATCATAGTTCACGGCTGACAGATCGGCACCATAACTCTGGAGAGTGTCGATTTTGTGCTTATCACCGGACATTACCGCAGAATTAATCATGGCTGGGAAAAGAGTGGCACCAAGTTGTAATAGTTCTTGTGGTGAGGACAAGTGAAGTGAACGAGCAACGGCATCGACAAGATCGTAGTCCTGAAAATAATTTAATGTTATTATTATGTTTATAATTGATACGTTTATCTATAAATTATTAACCTGCATATCGGGTGTTTTGCCAGACGTTAGCTCTCCTCTTAAGTTATTCTCCATCATCTAAAAATAATAAGAACATTTAATTAAGTAATTTTAACAGAATAAAAACTACTATTATCCCACCAGTTTCTTTGTCTCTATCGACCACTCATCTTTGCCCAGAACATATGACAGCTTAGTTAGTGCAGCCTCAGGAGTCATATCATATCCGCTGATCACCCCGCACTGATACAAAACCTGACCGGTTTCATAAATCTCGCTCACCGATCCGGATGTACACTGAGTACAATTTACAATTATCACACCGCGATCATTTGCCTCTTTGAGGGCTGTGATTAGATCTTGTCGATTTGATGGAACATTACCGGAACCAAATGTCTGCAAAACAACGCCCTGCATTGGTTCTTGCAGGAATGCTCGAATTGTAGCTGTTGTAATGCTCGGAAAAATACGTAGTATGCCCACATTGGCATTGAGCTGATTGTGTACGGTGAACTTGGATACTGAGCACGGCCGGAAAATCAGTCGATAATCAATATCAACGGTGATTCCAATTTTTGCGATTGGTGCCACATTTGGTGTGTCAAATGCCTCCAAACAGGCCGAACTCATTTTAATCGTTCGATTTCCACGCATTAACTTTGAGCCAAACATTACGCATACCTCTAAAAGGGGGATTTATTGTATTATGTATTAATATTCTTTTGAGATAATAATATATTTATAGCGAGCTTACCTGGAATAATATAGTTTCCTGCAATAATTAGACCAGCAGTAAAGTTGTCCTTGCCGTCCGTTCGCGTCTCGAATATGGGAATCTGTGAACCAGTTATAATTACTGTTTTTCCCAGATTCTCGAGCATAAACGAAAGAGCAGATGCTGTGTAGGACAGTGTGTCCGTTCCGTGGAGTATCAGGAAACCATCGTAGAACTCATAAGATTGCTACGATATAAAAATAAGCTAAATCTATTAAATACAAAAGATAGTTTTTATGTAATTTACCTTAATATCTTCAGCAATCCTTGACCATTCAGTGTTCGTCATATTGCTGGAGTCCAAGAGTGGATCGTATTCAGTGATTGTGTACACCACACGTCTACTCTCTCCTTCGACGTATGGCAATACCAGAGGACCGTTCGCTGCGGCAGTTCCGAATCGTTTCTGGGAGTACTTTTCGTCATGCATGTGCGGATACTTTCGGATGTTTCTGACCAGAGCATCACGCATTGGTTCCAAAACTAATTCAAAACAAAAAGATGATTAGATTGATATTTTGTATTTGTTTTCTTGGTTGACAATATTTTCTACATTAGATTCTAAACACTCTAGAAATTAATCATTTTTATTTGTTTGTTTATTCTGTTATCTCGAAATGTTTTTGTTTTTATGTTTTTTTAACGAAACGAAACTGTATTGAATGGAATATTTTGTATTTAAATAGAATAATCATATGCTAAAAGTGATTAGTGATTATATTTGAGAATGAACATCTAACACACATGTTTTGGATCCAAAAAAAAATAAAATTGCATATTTAGCTTTTTTTAATTTTAACGACGAGATAAATCCGAAAAATTATATAATTTTGAAATGTTTAATTTGTTTGTTTATTTAAGGTATAGCCACAAATGTTTTGATTTAAAAAAATCGCCTTTCGAAAATTACGGTTATTTATACGTATTTGTTTTAATTGTTAAATTTAGTTTTTGCACGTTGGTTAGCTATTAAAAAAACCCTTTGTAATAACACAAAAAAGTATATAAAAATGTGTCGTATATTTGGTACCGTTAAAATTGTTGTTTATACGATTAACATATTTTCGAAAAAATAATTGAGGAAAAGTGGGAATTGTTCATCAATTCATCAATAAGATCAATAATGAAAATTTGAAATTATAAAATATATTATTATGATCTATTTGGACCTACAACAACAAGGATGATGCTCCATAATCTAATTGTAGAGATCTAGGTCAAGTGTATCAAAGTCTACATAACATAATTAAAACCATTATGATAAAGAGTTTCCAGTATTATCATGTATTATTAACATTGTGTAGGCGACGACCTCTTATCAAATATTTTCGGCGATGTTTTTATTATTGTCTTTTGTTATTTTAATCTTTAACTCGCTATAGTTGTATTTTCATATAAGAAACTTTTATTTACATGTGTATTAGTATAAATATATAATAATACTAATAATGAATGTGTCACGATTATTCAGCGTGTTTGCGCCATTTAAATTTGATACGTGTTTTACACATATT